>LN483573.1:0-268277 GCA_900002565.1 Culicoides sonorensis | reverse complement strand
TTATCCTTCTGATAAAATTTATGAATAATTTTTAAATAATTTGATTTATATCGAGTAACTTACAAAACGAAACTGACAATTTATTGTGTTCGCGTAATTTTACATTTTCAAGATTCCAATTCTAATTTTATTATTCGTGTCCTTTCTTATTAATTGTTGTTTGGTAACTTATATAAATAATATTTTAAATAATCAAAGAATGACTCAACCACACATAAATGCCGTCGCGTTGAAACTTCCTCCTTTTTGGACTCAATATCCAGCAGCATGGTTTTTGAATATAGAAGCTCAATTTAATACTAGAAATATTAATCAAGAGAAAACTAAATATGAATATGTTATTCAATCGTTACCAATGGAGATTGTTTCATCAGTTTTTGACATAATTTCTTCTATTCAAGATTCTGAGACACCTTATACTGATATTAAAAAGATTTTAATAGAAAGAAATAGTATGAGTGAATCTAAAAGATTAGAACAATTACTTTCAGGAGAAGAAATAGGTGATAGGAAACCCTCTCAATTTTATAGACATCTTAAAAATTTAGCAGGTTCTTCTCCAACAATTACTGAAGATTTAATTAAAGAGCTGTGGTTACGTCGTTTATCATCGATTGTTTCTGCATTAGTAAAGTCAAGTGGAAAGACGAATATTAATGATTTATTGCAAGTTGCTGATACAGTTCATGAAACATTACAACAGCAACAAAGTTTTTCCGTTAATGCTGTATCATCTTCATCTTCCACTTCTTTTTCTAATGATAATTATCAGATTTTAGAATTGAAAATGCAGAATCAAAAATTACAATCCGAAATATCAGAGATAAAAAACATGTTATCTCGTGTTAATTTTGGTAAAAATAATCGTAATCGTGATCGTTCAAACTCGCGTTTTCGTGGTCGTTCCAAAAGTCGTAATCGTGATAATTCTGGTTTATGTTATTATCATCGAAGATTTGGTAACAAAGCCAATAAATGTAATCCTCCATGTAATTTCAACGATCACCCAAACTAGATGATGCTGCTATTGCAGCGGCCAATAGTAGTGTAAATCATTCATGCCGCCTTTTCATTCAAGATCCAATTACAAATTTAAAATATTTAATTGATTCTGGATCAGATGTTTCAGCTCTCCCTTCTTCAAAATTTAAACCTTCGTTAAGAAAACCTGATCAGTCTCTTAGTGCTGCAAATGGTTCAGGAATTGATGTTTTTGGAACAAAATTTATGAAAATTAGTTTAGGTTTACGTCGTAATTTTAATCATCAATTTTTAGTTGCTTCTGTAACTAAACCTATCATTGGTGCTGATTTCTTAAAACATTCAGGTCTGTTGATTGATATCAAGAATAATCGTTTAATTGATCCTTCTACAAAAACTTTTGTTTGTGGAACTCCTTTCAATGGAAATTTCAATTCTTTAAAATTTTTCTCTATTGAACAAAGATATGATAATATTCTTAAGAAATTTCCAGAATTAATGAGTCCGCCTGATTTCAATGCTCCAGTCAAACACACTGTCCTTCATTATATTCAAACAAAAGGACAAATTCCTCATTCTCGCACTAGACGTCTTAATCCTATTAAACTTAAGGCAGCGAAACAGGAATTTGAATATATGACTGAAGTAGGCATATGTCGACCTTCTACATCACCATTTTCATCTGCTTTGCATATGACTCCTAAACAAGATCCAAATGATTGGAGACCTTGTGGAGATTATCGAGCTCTTAATTCAATTACTGTTCCTGATCGTTATCCTCTTCCTCATATTCATGATTTTACAATGAATCTTCATGGATGCACAATATTTTCTAAAATTGATCTTGTTAGAGCATTTCATCACATTCCTGTTGCTCCAGAAGATGTTCATAAAACAGCAGTGACTACGCCATTCGGTCTTTTTGAATTTGTTAGAATGCCTTTTGGTTTAAGAAATGCTGGTCAATCATTTCAACGTTTTATGCACCAAGTTACTAAAGGTCTTGATTTCGTATTTGTTTACATAGATGATGTATTAATTTTTAGTCATTCTGTTGAAGAACATGTCGAACATTTAACTAAATTATTTGAAAAATTAAGTGAATATGGTCTTCGAATCAAACCTTCTAAATGCTTATTTGGTGTTCCTGAATTAACTTTCTTGAGTCATAAAATTTCTAAAAACTGAATTGTTCCTTCTCCAGATAGAGTAGATAAAATCAAACAATTCCCTGAACCTTCTTCAATTAAACAATTACAAAGATTTATTGGAATGGTGAATTATTATCACCGATTTATTCCAAATCTTGCTCAGAAAATGATTCCACTTTACGATTTGTTAACACAACTTCAAAGGAATAAGAAAACTTCGAAAATTTTTAATTGGTCAGATTCATGTCGTAAATCTTTTATTGATATTAAAGATAGTCTAATAAATGTAACACTCTTAACTTTTCCAGAGGAAAAATTGCCTCTTCGTGTTTCAACTGATGCTTCGAATACTCATGTAGGAGCCGTTATTGAACAGTTGGAAAATAATCAATGGAGACCACTTGCATTTTTCAGTAAGAAATTAAATAATTCTCAATGCAAGTATTCCACTTTTGACAGAGAACTTCTTGCTATTTATCTTGCAATCAAACATTTTCAACATTTCTTGGAAGATCAAGTATTTTATGTAAATACTGATCATAAACCCTTGACTAATGCGATTAATTCCAAAACTCCTCGTTCTCCTCGTGTTGAAAGACAATTAGATTATATTTCTCAATTTACGACAGACATTCGCCATATAAAAGGTTCAGAAAATGTGGTCGCTGATGCTTTATCTAGACCTGATACGGATTCTATTGATTTTCTCACAAATAATTTACTTAAACTCTCTAAAGCTCAAGAAATTGATATTGAATTACAAAAGCTTCAAATTAGTCCTCCAACAAATTCTCATATAAAGTTGGATCAAATTAAAATTCCAGCTTCTGATATTCTTCTTTGGTGTGAAACTTCTAATAAGACTAATCGACCTTTCATTCCAAAACAATTTCGAGAAGATGTTTTTAATTCTATTCATTCCTTATCACATCCAGGTGTACGTACTACTAGAAAGAAAATTTCTCATTTATATTTCTGGCCAGGAATGAATAAAGATATTAATAATTGGGCTAGTTCATGTATTCAATGTCAAAAACAGAAAATTCATCGACATGTTAAGACACCAACAGAAAATATCCCTATTCCTCATGGTAGATTCCAACATATTCACATTGATATTGTAGGTCCTTTTCCTCCTTGTGAAGGGGATAGATTTATTTTAACAATAATTGATCGTTTTTCTCGTTGGCCAGAAGCTTTTACAATTCCTAACTCTGAAGCAAAAACAGTAGCTCGTAAATTGGTTAATGAATATTTTTCTCGTTTCGGTATTCCTTTAACAATAACGACAGATCAAGGTAAACAATTCGAATCAACTCTCTTTTCAGAACTGAAAAATACTTTTCACTTTAAACACATTCATACAACACCTTTTCATCCAAAATCTAATAGAATGATAGAAAGATTTCACAGACAATTAAAAGATTCTATTAGAGCAACAGAAAATATTATTGATTGGAAAAATGCTTTACCATTAGTTTTATTAGGTATAAGAACATCTTTCAAAGATGATTTAGGACATTCTCCATCTGAAATGCTTTATGGTGAGAATATTCGTATTCCTAATGAATTATATATTCCAAAAGCACCATCAGATCATTCAGATTTCATCAGACAAATTAAATTATTCTTTGAAAATTTAAAATCATCAGAAACAAGACAAGATGTTAATGAGAAAATTTATGTACCAAAAGATTTATTTCATGCCGATAAGATCCTTATAAGAAATGATGAAGTTAGGAAAACTCTTAGTGATAGATATTTAGGTCCTTTCAATGTAGTGAAAAGATTTCCAAAAACAGTAACCATTCAGAAAAATGGTAAAGATGTCTCAATTTCTTGGGATAGAGTTAAACCATTTAAATCTTTGTTAAAAACTAATGATATTTTAAAAAGTTCTAATCAAAACCGTGTTAGGTTTTTCCAAGGAGGGGGAATAATGTAGTGGCTGCGTAATCATATTTCCACTTTTGATTTTTTATAGTAAAAATAATTAAAGTTACCATGGAATTATTTTACTAGGAAAGGATACGTTAATTTTAAATATTTGAAGTCATTCGTGTGACTGCTTTAAAAAGAACAACACATAAATTGTTGGTTCTTTAAATAAAAAATAAATTGTAAAATAAATATAAATTTAATATAAAATAAAATAGTTTTAATAGTAAACTATACATGGAATAAGGTTACGAATGTTAAAGTAATGAAATAAAATGTTATTGAAGACAGTTCCCTTAAATTACTTTACTAAACGCTAATGTGTTTTAACTTTGTAAAGTTCATTTTTTTATTATTATAATTTTCAGTGAAAAAACAAAAAAAATGGAAGAAAAACAAAACATTGAAAACCTCTTGACACTGATTTAAAAAAATATAAAGAAAAGAAAGGTAATACATACAAATGGGGCAAATATTCTCATAAAAAATTCACACACATTTTTTCGCATGATTTTTTCTTTTCTTTGTTGCTTAAAAAGATAATACAAATTTGACACTTTATGATTATAAAGATGACAACCTTTTTGTTACAAGACGAAGAAACGTAGTTGAATGTTAGGGTTAAAACTTTAATGTGGACCAAGAAATCCAAGGAATTTGAATTTTTTTAATTTAAGGAATTGATAGGATTTAATGTGATCGAAGGTGATTGGGTTTAAAATCCACCAGTCCGTGGCAGTTTCTCAATCTGAGTGATTAAACATGGGGTTTAAAGGGAGGCATACCAGGTACTTTTGATGAAAAATCATGACTAGTGAAATAAAATATTGGGATTGAAAAGCAAAAAGCGGGACAGTTTAAAATTATTCATTTTTTACCAAACTGAAGTTATCAACGACCTCATTTACGAGCTTGTCAGCCTCGAGAATGGATTTTGGATGGAACACCAAGGACTCTGCCCAACACCTTCCCAGGGCCTTAAACGACTTTTACCCTAAATTTCTATTTTTTTGCTGTTTTTCAACTTTTTTTTCGTGTAAATCTCAAAATCCACTCTCAGCGTCCTGTGGAGTATCCAATCAAAAAAACCGAGATAAAAGACGCTGTATTTATTGATCCTCTATCTCTCGATCTACATACTCACCAACGATTTTTCCTTTCAATCTTTCAGGAAAGTCTAAAAACCGACCTAAATTTTCCAAAAAGCATTCTCAGCGCGCTCTGGAGGGACCAATCGAAAAATCCATGATAATCAACGACTTTTTCGTTGGATAATTGTTCAGGAAAGGTATGTGAAATTAAGGTCAGTTTTATACTATCCTGATAATAATATTTTTCATTGTTAAAAATCAGGATAAATGAAGGAGAAATCGCGGATCGGGACATTTTATCGAAAATCGGGACATTGCATTGAAAATCGAGATTGTCCCGCCCAAAAGTACAAAATGGTATGCCTATTTAAAGGCCACCTAAATACGCTGATTATGTCACTCTTAAAATTAAGCTGAAATCACTCATGCACATATTAGATGTTGTACCCTACCATGGCATTATAATCATTATCATAAAAAATCCATTGTGTTATTGAACGTACAAAAAAAGGAAGAAAAAAAAAGTTACCTGCTGTGCATAATCTCGCGTCCTCATCATATCCATCTGAACAATCGGGTGCGCCATCACACAAATATTGTATGGAAATACAATTTCCGTCACCTGGACACTTAAATGGCTCATAGGGATGACACGGTTCTGTAAAGACACAAAAAAAATAACAATCATTAAAATGTGTAACGCTAATTTTCATTGAAGAAAAGTCGACTTGTTTGCTTTTGATTTAAAAAATGTTGTGTAAAGAATTTCAGTGAAATTCATATCAATGTACGGAAAAACACACACATTTTTATGACGGAAGTCAAAAAAAAAGTTTTATTTGTTGAAATGGTGACATATCATGATTGAAATCCCTCTTGACTCATTTGTATTCTAATTTTGGCCTGAATTTTGTTTTTTTTTGATTTCATGTCATATT
The DNA here is from genome assembly GCA_900002565.1 of Culicoides sonorensis. NCBI lineage: Eukaryota > Metazoa > Arthropoda > Insecta > Diptera > Ceratopogonidae > Culicoides > Culicoides sonorensis. The sequence continues at coordinate 262,178 of LN483573.1, read as the reverse complement.
TATGTCAACTTTGTATATTTTTTTGCGTCTTGTTTTGTGATTTTCAATTTATTCTTATCAAGTCTCAAAAGTTTTTGTCAATTAGTTTTCAAATTAATTCATTGCCTTCTTTTACCATAAATTACTAAAATTTCCTCTAATCTGTACATAAATTACCTGTAAATCCCTTGAGAGAATTTAAATTATTTTAACTGATAATATTTATATTGACTTACGCAGATTTTCACCTTAATGGATTAACTTTTTCCATAAATTTATTTGAATACCAATAAAAATTCAAGAAAACACGGATTAAGAGTCATTATCATAATCGAAATTCAAATTAAATACAATAAATTATTAAAATATTTGTTGAAATTGAATCATGAAACATGTGTCACAGTACTAAATTTGATTTTTTCTCATATTTCAAAGTAAATTTTTGCTTGATACAGTTATTCAACAGATAAAATTTTCCCACTTTCTATATCCAATGAATGTAATATTAACATGCATTAAAGTCCAATTCATGACACAACTATTTATAGCTCCGATAAATTTAACAAGTTTTTATTCAGATAAATGGATAATAAATAAATTACAAAGGCTCACAGTGATATACGTGCGAGCATGTGTGAGGAAAATTTATAGCAGGAAAAAAGAAATATTTTTCGTGTTCATTCAAAATGTATTTTTTTTAATTTTTGTATATGTAAGGGATGTTATAAATTTCCACTTTCTTTTGTAATATTGGACGTGTGTTTGGCTTTGATTCAGCAGTTTTCGGTTTTTGCGACATTTTCTAAAGACGGTATCAACTTAAAAAGATGTCATTTCCTTTTTTTTTTTGGTTTAAGAAACCAAGGCACGTTTTATAAGGTTATATGACAAAAAAATGTATTGGAAATCTCTTTTTTTTATCATATCAACTCCATTCAATGTAAAAAGGTATCCAAAATCTTGTTAATTTCATTTTCATTAAATTCAAATTACTTTTTTTTTTTATTTTATCATTAGAATACAAAAAAAATCGTAACCTGTTGAAGGTTGTATGATAATTTCAAAAAGTGACGCGCAGTATCAATTAAAATTTTAAATGAAATATTTAAAAAGTTAAATCCAATTTTAATGACAGTTTTAAAAATTATAATTAAAAAAAAAGTATTACCAGAATAAAAAGCACGTAACTTTTTTTTTATTTTATAAAATGAAAATGTTTTTCTGTGATAAAACTTAACCCATTTAAAATAATAATGAAATTAAATGATATTTTTAAATGGTGTAGGTGTGTTTAATTACTAGGGAAATTGTACTTTTGTCTGTAGTCAATTTGAATTTTATTTTCATTTTCATAATAAAATAATGAAATGAAATGGTTTTTATCTTTATTGTGTTGTGTATCAGGAAAAGTACAATGATAACTTTTATAAATGATTTGGATAATTTTAAAATATGAACGAGTATTAAGTTGAATATTATAATGAAGTTGTTGTTGATTTTTATTTAAAATTGTGGAAATTATTATTTTGGCTACAGCTATGCAGATTCACCCTGTTGTGTAATTAAAATGCTTTAAAAGGACATATGACTCATTGAAATTGAGTGCGGTCCCAATGAGCCCGTTTCGGTCATCTCAATATAAATCAAGGAATGCCCAATAAGACGACACTTTTTTTAATGTGACGTGTGTCGTTTTTGTAGGCATATCAGATTTCATAACGCTAAAAATTGAAAACGCCCCGCAAATCACCCCCGTAGAGCTTGGTGATTTACGGGGCAATAACGAGGCGGTTAATTTTTTATTTTTTAAATGTTATTTGTAGCGCATTTTCTTAAAACATGCCGGAATTGTGAGTGGTCGTGCTGTCCATCGCTGTGAATTGCGAATAAAATCGCGAGTCGTGAAACACAAACGCGAATTACGAAAAAAAAAAAATTGCCAATAAAAAGCGGGTCACAAAAAAACGCGAATCGCAAAAAAACAAGAATCGCGAAAAAACCAACAGACACACGTACAGCACGACCGCCCACAATACCACAATTCTTTTAAAAAATGCGCTAAAAATCGTTAATCACCCCTCATGCGGGGTAATGCTTAAAAAATAACATTTTAAAAATGAAAAAATTGACCCCGCAAACGCCCCGTAATCGCATAGTATGTGATTTGCGGGCCGTTTGTACCTTAGAGAGAAGAGAACCAGCACTTAAACCTACAGACGGGCCCATTGTGCATTGTAGTCATAAAATGCCTTTCTCTTGGAATTCGCGCTCAACAGGACAGCAAGTGATTAAATTACTTTCAAGCTCTGTCGCTGTTTTCGCTTTTTAAATGGCCTTAAGACAATGGAGCATCATTTTCAAAGTATCACATGCTTCCTATTTTTTAATAGCAGAACCTTGACATTAAACCCAATTAACACTAATTTTTTGGGCAACGTGCCTTTGCTGTTTTTTCACTAAATTTTAAGCTTCTCACATTTCAAAAAAAAGTTTGCGTTAAAAATCAGCAAAACTTTAAGCAAACTATGTTAAACTTTCTCATTTTATTTTAAAATAATTAAAAATTTAAGTCTTTTTAATTAACAGTGTCAATTAAAAATGCGACATGTGAATTGAGAAAGGCAAAAAGTTTTAATTTTATCTTTGATAAAGTCTCTTTTCATTATTTAAATATTTTCTGCAAGTGCTATCACTACCATACATTTCTTTTTTTTCATACATTTTTTTTATCATATAATAACTTTTTCTTCATTTTATTATTTAATTACTCATAAATTCAAGAGATTGCTTAATTAAATATTTCCAATTAATTAACTTCATTCATACTGTATTTAACCAAAAAAACAGTTTTGTACTTTCATTAAATTGAGTTCAACTAAATTTAATAAACTATGATATCATATTCGTTAATATAATAATAATTTTATTATGAGTCATAATTAAATTTATATCACTCACAGTAACCAAAAATAATGATGATGATGAATATAAAGATAAGGTCGCGAACGATACCAGACAAAATAATTAAATTCCAATCATGGAAAAATAATACAATTAAAGATGTATAAGATCACTGCCATTGAATTCATTATTTATCGTTATTCACGAAGGAAATCAAGATGTTGCTTGAAGGAAGAATTAAATACAAAAGCAGAGTAAAAAAAAGAAATTCGTTGTCAAGGCCAATTTTATTTCATTTTCTTTCGTTATTATTAAATCAACTTTATAGAATTAAGGTTTGAGGAAAATTTTTGCTTTTTAATGTTATTAATCAGTGAATTTTCAATGAAAATCATCGATTAAATCATATTTATTGACTTGAATTTCATTTTTCAAATGAAATAACCATAAATTTCACAATAATTGATATCATTTCAACAGGTTTTCAAGTGAGTATGAATTTAAATGAAAATTCAATGAAATTTACATTGGACTCAATATCGATTTTGGTTTTATTTATAGTGATGCTGTAGTTGATTTAGCTGAAATGTGTTGATATGAAATTAGTTGTATTATTATCCACCCGAGGAAATTTGATGTGTGGTTTTCGGCATGATTATGGATAAAACGTCGAATATGTGTTGATTTTGTCAGTCATGCAGACAAGTAAAAAGTGATGAAATTTAATAGAATATTATTGAGATGGAAATTTTTAAATGAAATTTCTGAAGGTAGGTTCATTAGGGTAAGGTTTACAAGGCTCTATCACAGTCTCACAGAGTCCTATTGTTTCTTACACCAAAGTTATACCAAAAGCCTAAGAGTAGGCCTTAGCTTTTATACTGTCATCCAGGAGCTAGATTGTGTGAAAACACGCTGGGTGAGTACTTTCTCAGTCATGATTTCGTCATAAAAGTGAAGGCGTCTCCCCTAATTTACTTTCTGAGAAGGTATGGACACTTTCCTGAGCTGAACAAGATCCAGTGGACTTCTTATTATTTTAGCTGACTCTTTAGATTTGGTTTCTTCTTCATCAGATATGATGATAATGAACCTGTCTGTAGGTTAGAGTGCTGGTTCTCTTCTGTCGGTAACGCCCGAGAAATCTGATAAGATCCAAGAGCAGTCGCAACCACAATTTCACAAGGTTTATTAATTTCTCATCATGGACTGGAAGCTTCATCAAAAACACTTTTGTCGAATTCTTATTGGACCGTAGTCGATCGGAGCTCAGAATTTGAATTTCACTGAGCAGTGAGCACTGATATTTAGCTCTGTAACGTGAGGATGGCACTTTAATGATCTGACTAAGGACAAGGAATGAAAATTGTATTGTTTAGAATTAATCATTATGATCAATGAATAGATGAAATAATCATTCATCCATAAAATTTTAATATTTCCATTCATAATTTAAACTTAGAATGCATTTTGACGAGAAATGCATTTGATTGATGAATCAACAATCGATTGATTAAAGAACACAATCATCCATTCAATTTGAAAATATGGGTCAATAAATTCTATACAAATATTTTTCATTTCAAAACTGATCATCTTCTCCCATAAAAATAATAATACAAGTTATTCAAATCCAATTGGAACGTATCTCCTTAGAAACATCAGACATATTCTTTTACTATCCGAACTACTTTAATTTTCATCATCACAAAAAGCAACAAGACATGAACGAGTATGAATATGAAATGCAAAATATGCAAATATTTAAACAGACAACATATTACAAGAATAAACGAATAAGAGGAGATAACAAAACCAAAAAATAATGTTTCTCGTAAAAATAAACAAATTTACTTTTGGAAATGGACTCAGTTGTGCAATTTATTCAACACACACAACTAAAATTTTAGTGCACACACCAAACACATTTTCAATAAATTTAAATACTGAAAACTTTCTCTAAGGAACAAGGAGCAATATTTCATCTGTGTTTTAAAACAAGTTTTATTATTATCATATCCCATTCAGTGACATGCCTGTAAAATTTTTGATCCTTATTTAAATTTTTTTGTGAAAAATATACAATTTCAACTATTTTATTAACATTTAGTGGGGAAACTTGAATTCAGTTTACAGAAATAGTTTAATTGAAACCCCAAATTTTTCATGATTCTTGTGAATTTAATGTGTAAATTTAAATTAAGTGGTGACTACATAAAAAATATAATTTAAACCTCCTGGGACATATCGTTACATTTACAAACAGCACAACACATGAATTTCAGTTCAAATCATCTGTCTCTGTAACAAAAATGCAGTTAAAGTAAAATTTACAATACACTACAAATGGAGAAACTGTGAGTTGATAACTTAAATAATATGTTTTTGCACTTGATATTTTGTGTGTATTTACTTTCAACACTTGTTTCGAGGATAACACAAATAATTTACATCTTATGGGAAGTTTGTTTATGTTAAAAGTAGTTGGCTTTTAATTAAGAGGTACATCATCGTCGTTGTCATGAAAACTAATTGATAATTCGAGAAGGATAAATTTAAGTACTTGTTGAAATAATGAATGTAATTTCAAGGAAAATGGCGTAATTAAAACAAATAATTGGCAGTTTTAATTGATTACAGATAAAATTTCCTTGATATTTACTTATTAAAAATTGTGAGAAAAAAAATTGCAATTATTTGGAATTCAAAGCTAACGATGTAAACACTAGAAAAATTTTCGCTTGTGTAGCCTTGATCATTATTAAAATGACGATTTCTGGTCATGAAAACCAGGGATAGCGTAAGTTCATTTATTTTGTTTTTTTTTTTCAATGTAGTTCGTTTTCATTCAATTGAAAACATATAAAAGCTTGAAAGGTTAAGAGTCATGTTTTCTTTACTTAGTTTTTTTTTTTAAGAAAACATTCAAACGTAGAAAAGCATAAAAAACATTTATAAATTTTTTCTTTATTGAGTTTGAATAGTAACCGCCTGTGGGTTTTCATGAAAAAAAAATTACGTGGAAAATGATGTAAATTTTCTTTATTTTTCTTCCAAGAAAGAGAAAACTTACTTTTTTTAAAAGACATTTACGTTCCTGTTTGCTCGAGTTAACATTCACTGTTTGTTTGTAAAATAAAATTGAACGTAATATTAAAAGTTGTAAAACACCGGTCGTCTCCACATTTAACAAACATTTTCAAGTTCAATGTAAAATACCAGACGTCTCCTCTTTTTGAGTCATTTAAACATTTTAAAGAAAATGCCTGACGTCTCCACATTTTCAAATCAGTGAGGCATTTAAAATAAAATAATGGACGCCTCCTAAATTTTCAATCACTTTACAAATCATAAAAAATACCAGGCGTTTTCACATTTAACAATCATTTTTAAGTTCAATATGAAATGCCAGACTTCTCCATATTTGTCATTTAATTCAAAAGTTCAAATTAAAATACCAGACGTCTCCACATTTTCAAGTCATGGTAACATTGCTCCATTTTTTGTCAACATTTTTTATTTCATTTTAAATATTCATTGAAACATTTACAATTTTTTTCTAAATATTCAATTTTTCTCAAATTATCAAACACATTTATTACTCAACAAAACTGTGATAAAAAATCCTTGTATGCACTTTTTTATAATATTTTTTACTACAATTGCATTGCTTCTGTCTGACACAAAATTGTTTTACAACACAGTATATTGATACACTTATTTTGTCAGAGTTGTATAATTTCGTGTCATGAAACAATATTTCACCTGTGTCACGATTCAAATGCATTTGTTATGTGAAAAAAACTCTCTTACAAAATTGTTGAAAAATGTGATAAAATTTTTTTGTTTTATTATATTTTAATATGAATTTTTCATCTGATACACTGAATTTTTTTTCATGTTTTCATATGAACTAATGCATTCATTTCATATCCATTTTTAAGAGCCTTAATTTGTATTTTTTTTAAAGCTCAATGACAGGTATGGATTTGATGCTCTTTTAGTTTTAGGTTTTTCATTTAACATGAAATTCAATTAAAATGCAACAAGGTGACATGATTTGAAGCGAATTGGGAATTTCCCGTGTGTGCTTGTCTGCACATGTCAATTAAAAACGCAATGAGATCAATGGGAATTGAAATTCATGTTAAAGTTTTCATGAAATTTTAGTAATTTTTCCATGAAAAATAAACATTGGAAATCATCTTAACTTTTTTTTGGAATTGCGTCAGTCCTTAGGGAATTTATAATATTTTTTGGACAATGACATTAATTTTCAAATATAAAAGATTAGTTTTTTCATCAAAATTCTTAGAAAAACCCAAATTTGCTTGTAATCTGAAATTTATTATTAACATTCACACTATTTTCATCAAATAAAAATAAACAAATGTAACAATCATCAAAAGTTAACAGAGTGTGACAAATAGAAAATACATGTTAAAGGAAAATAAGCATAATTTTATTACTCTCAAGAGACATTTGAAAATCAATAATTTTTATGTTGTTGTGTTTGTTTTATATTTTCTCATGTTTTTCTTCTTCGCCTTTGGGCGTTTTGTTTTTTCAGTCTCTTTATTATTATTATTGTTATTACTGGCAAATAAAGAAAAACACTTCTTACATTCAAAATGAAAATGGAACACAATGAAAGAAAGAACGTAATAAAAATAATAATATAAATGATAAAATAAATGAGTTGGTTTTTTCTTATGTTTTTATTATCATAACTTAAATTCTGGGCTTTGTCTTCAAACTTTTGATACAAAACATAAATAAAAATGAGAAAAAGATGAATTGTTATATGATACATGATTTATGTAGATATCATGACTAGGAAATTGTATTTTTTTTTCGTTACATATTCGTTTGAAATTAATTTATCGAAATGAAATTTCATTTCCTGATCCCCAAAAAAATTGTATTTTGAATTTATAAGGTTGGAGTTACTTAACCAATATGTGAATGTGTCCACCACTGGGCAATGTTCACCCCTTAAGTGGATTATAATCGAATTGATAACAGAAAATCACTTTTAATATATGTTTTGATATCTCCAATTTATATTTTCCTTATTATTTTTCAAGTTCATCCGGATGTGTGGGTAGAAAAAATGATTTGATGCTGATTAAATGTTATGAAATTGAATTTATTTCTCATTTCAACACATGTGATCAATTCACGCCCATATGAAAAAAAAAAATAGAAATTTATTCAAATTGAACTGTGAGTGCGTTTAATTAAAAAAAATTTCAACTGAAAAAAATTTGCGAAAGATTTACTCAATATTAATTTTTTCTTGTTGATTTAACAATATTCTAGGTTGGGACGAAGTGATTCGAGGCAGTTTAGGGTCTACCTGATGAGATGCAATCAACAGATTTTGGATTTCTTTGAAAATTTTGAAATTTTGGTTCTCGGAAGTTGAAGCATGAAAATACGCAAAAAATCGGTTATGGTAAGGCTTTTCTCCAAATTTCTAAATTAATATTTTTGGCTGATCTAAAAATATTCTAGGTGGGGACGAAGTGGTTCAAGGCAGTTTGAGGTCTACTTGATGAGATGCAATCAACAGAAAAATTTCGGAATTTTTGTACTCGCAAGTCGAAGCATGAAAGTATGCAAAAAATCAGTGAACATTCAATACTCTTAATTCCATAAAATCCACACTTCATCAAAGGTAAATCTCTCAATTTAAAATCCTGTTAAATTTTTATGTGTGTTTCATGCTGACATTTCCAATAAATAAAACAAAAATATTGCAAATGAAATTTTAATCGCCATCAATAATAGAAAACTGTTTCCAATATAAAAATAAAATTACATTTTAAGCAAAACACATTCAAATAAATATTTCCATCATTTACATAATATCGATTGATTTTGTATCATTGCTATAAATATTCGTTATTCACATGAATTTTAATTGCATTTCTCATTTTATATTGAAAATGCAATGAAAATGTCAACACTTAATATTTTATTCATGAATCGATTTATAAATGTGCAATTGATGACTGAAAATATTCATCTATTTTACATTTAACATATCGAAATTGTGAATGGATTGTGAAGTTTCAAGCCTAAAAATTATGAAACCATGAATAATGAAAAGAATCCAATTAATTTTTTTCAGAAATGGTTAACAATTGCAATGAATGAGTTTAATTTTTTTTTGCTGTGGAATGTTTTATGTTGAATATGTAACAAATTATAATAAGGGTAATAACGATGACTTTTAATGTCAGTCAAGGGAGAGTCGTGTAAAATGTAGGTCATGAACAGTATTTAACCTATATTTTTGTATTTTTTTCACATTTTTTTTTTATGTTGTGTTACATTTATAACAAAAAAAAAGGATTTGAATTGCTTTTAAGGGTTTAAGTAAAGTGCTAATAAAAAATAACAGATTTGATTACTCAGACAACGTAAACGAGGATCTCAGGAGATTTTTTTTTAAATTCAACATTTCATCAATGAAAATATTTTTCCTGACACGGTGCTGAAATTTGCTACGAGTTTGACTACGCTTCCACGAGTTTTAAACGCTTCCACGAGTTTTAAAAGCTTGCACTCTTGTGGAGGCACTTATTATCACTACTTTAACTCAATTCACAGAATCTTAAAACAAAGGTATCAAAATGACGCATCATGACGCCCTCAAAAGAATCAACAGTAAAAATAAGTACAGCATTGTCAGTGGCAAATCGCAAAAGTCGATTTTTTTGTATCCGTAGGGACTCATATTTTATTACAATAACAAACCTTAAGAGGATCAGAGGATTTTGTAACTAAATTTTCCACTTCAAGACACTTTATATATTTTTAATATTTAATTTAATATGAATTTGATATATCAAAAATCTCCAATAACAGATTTTATAGTGCTTGAATACACTTCTATCAAAAAAATTTCAAAATATTATCGGAAAAAAAATTTCTTTCAATGGAAAAAGCAAAACATTTCTCGGAAACACTTTGCATGAAAATTTATCTGACGTAATTTGTTAAACCATTTTATTACGAGTCATGTGAGCTAAAGACATATATAATGCACTTAGCTTGTGACGGTGAATCTAATTTCTAGTTTCATTTACGTGGAAAGCTTTGTTGTGGTCGCATGACTATAACATTTGTGTAGACTACTTGCATTACTTTGCCATTAAATGTATAAAAGGCTATAATATTAATAATAGAAGTAATATTAAGTCATCATGCTACAGGTTTTGTGTGTTACGTCCTCACACTTAATCGAAAATTACATGGAAGTGTTGCCTGATATCGTTCTGTCTTGCTAGTGTAGGAAGTTATTGGACAAAGTCGACGATGATTTTCTCATTACAGTTAAAAATTTTACAGTTTTATTTATTTTCACGTGTCTACCGTAAAATCAATAATATGAACCATAATATGTCTCATGATTGTACTTTATCGTTTAAACAGCTATTTTCATATTAATACACCTTGTTTCCAACAAATACAATTTAACATGTGAAATTTTCTTCTACACTTCGAAGAAAAACAAAACGTTTATTTTCCACTAAAAAATACATAAATTTACGTTATGCCATTAAATTCTAAGCGATTTTCTCTTCACACACACACTCAATATAATTGTCGGTTCAATTTGTAAATGTACCACAGCTGTGGTGACCCTTGTCAAATATTATTAGATTTACTAAAATGATTACCAGGAATTTGATCCAATTAAGAAATTTATCGTACATTGACACATTTCACTAAACGAGACTAACTGTAAAAAAAGAGCTGAACTTGAACTTTTTTCATGTCAAAATTATTTTATACCACCTGCTATTCAACTTTAATCATATTTGTCCACAAATTTTATGTTAAAATAATAAAATCAATTACCCACATTTTTTATGGCATGTCATTAAATGTTACAATATCATAAAAAAAACGTCTTCGCATTTAATATTTTATTTTTAGACACGTTTTACTTACTTTTTAACTCAGTCTATGAATATTATTAGGAAATTAATCATTTAAACTGGTTCAAGAAAAAAAGAAAACATTTTTCTAAGATTGATTTAATAATAAATAATAAAAAAAAGGAAATATTACAATTACGTGATCAGAATTCTTTTTTTCATATTTCAGTTAAAACGAGTCAATAAAAGAAAATTAGAGATAAATTGAATAATAAAAATGGTAAAATAAAAAAATTACTTTGTTTCATTAACTTTGAATGCCAAAAATTTAATATTTTTTTTTCAATTATTATAATGATAGATCGGATTCGTTCAATTGAGATAATTTAATTTGATTTTAATGTTGATTTTTGTTTTTTATTGTAATGGAAATTAAATTGAAAAGAAGGTACTTAAATGTACTTAATGAGTAATTTGATCGTTTATATTGACTTGACACGTGTTGATTCTATGAAAAATCGTTGAATTAGAAGCAAAAAGATAACGAGGAAGGCGAAAAAGCCTTCAACTAATTACCTTTTTGAACGAACTTCACTTTCAAAAGATCGAGAACATCAAAATTTGAAATAAAAATAGCTAGAAAAATTTCATTTTATGACACGATAAACCTTCATCTCAATTAATGTCAGCTACCTTTATTTTCGTTCCATTTGATGTTTTTCATAAAAAAATTTCATGATTCATAAAAAATAGTTTTACCTTTCATTTATATTTTATTGGGCAAAATATTAGTTTTTTATTTCTTCTCACTGTTTTTCTTTTCAGTACATATAAAAAAATGTAGAACGTGATCGTGAATGATGTTGACGAGCGCATTTCTGTAGATAAAATTCAGCTGTTCTGGAAAGTTGCACTGTTTTAAACGATTTAAAAGCCATCAGTCGGGCCCTTGTGCATAGCCGTCATCATCATCATCCGAGGGACTTAGCTTTTATCTTGTCATCCCAAGCAGTCGCTACCTTTATCTAGCCTTTAACTCAAATTTAGTAGCCGGAAAAAGGGACATTTGAGATTGTAAAGTTTAATGGCCGGAGCAAGAATCGAACTGCCAACCCTAAAATGGATAGTCCATCATGCTAATAATGTACCGTACAATCCCCATTCATTTTAGACAACTCAGTGATTTTTGAAAAGTCCGCGGGTTTTTAGCCATGTTGAAAAAGTAGGCCATTTTGGAAAATTCCTGAAACATACGGACGACGTGTCTGCTCATAATTCTCTATTTTTTTCAAATCAAGGAGAATTCCTTAAAAAAAAATCGTAAATTCCCATGAGATATTTTTTTTAACTTCATTGTCTCAAGCACATAACATTCAGTCGTTTTATAGCCATAAAGAAAATCATCTCACATATTATGTACTTTGATCTCTCACTCCTGCTTTCATAAACTCACATGCAACTGACTAAGAATAAAGAATCATTTATTACACACTACACTACACAACTTTTTTTCAACTTAGTGTGAGTTTGAGTATATTTTATGATTATTTTCTAAAGAATTTTAAAGAGCAACAGACCTTTATTTCATACATCATTTGAAAAATCACACACTTGTTGTTCTTCTTCTCGCTTTCTTTTTTTGTGTATGTGTCATTTATTCAGTGTTATGAGTGTATGAGAGTCTGTTATGAAAAGACACGAATATAATGTTTATGATGATCTCTTTTGTAGTTGAGTCATTTTATAAATGAAAAAAAAATTACAGTCCAAAATCTAATGAGATGAAGTAAGTTTAGTTTATCAACTTCAAAAATACAAGTTTTCGAAATGTGAACACAAAAACATAAAACAAGCGAAAAAATTAAAATCTGAAACTTGTACAATTTGTAATTATGACGGTATCTTGTTAAAAATTAATGAAAATTTTGCTATTGATCAGAACAGAAATTGTACAAGTTTCAGATTTTAATTTTTTCGCTTGTTTTATGTTTTTGTGTTCACATTTCGAAAACTTGTATTTTTGAAGTTGATAAACTAAACTTACTTCATCTCATTAGATTTTGGACTGTAATTTTTATTTATTGTTTTTGAGTGTTGATTACGATTCCTAACACTCAAAATCAAGCAATACATAAAGCACATTCCTTTAAGAGATGAATGTGATGTGAATGAAAATTTTATGTTGTTAGAAAAAAATTTTTCCTGTACATTTTAGATATGAGGTGTCTTAGACAAAGTTGTTCAGAATCATAAGAAGAAAATTTTGGCATGAAAATTTTCCATTTTCCCGGAAAATTTCGGAATTTTCCACCTGGTCACCCTATTTTTTTGTATGGGCACCCTATATTTTTTTGATCCATAAACACTCCCACGGTGAATACGAACATAAGTCTAGAATATTATATGGGTCTCAGATGAGCTGTTTGGGCCCTAGGCGATCTCAAAGAAAAGGAGCAACTACTATAGAACACTTGTAATAAGAGATGAAGGTGATGTGAATGAAAATTTTATGTTGTTAGAAAAAAATTTTTCCTGTACATTTTAGATATGAGGTGTCTTAGACAAAGTTGTTCAGAATCATAAGAAGAAAATTTTGGCATGAAAATTTTCCATTTTCCCGGAAAATTTCGGAATTTTCCACCTGGTCACCCTATTTTTTTGTATGGGCACCCTATATTTTTTTGATCCATAAACACTCCCACGGTGAATACGAACATAAGTCTAGAATATTATATGGGTCTCAGATGAGCTGTTTGGGCCCTAGGCGATCTCAAAGAAAAGGAGCAACTACTATAGAACACTTGTAATAAGAGATGAATGTGATGTGAATGAAAATTTTATGTTGTTAGAAAAAAATTTTTCCTGTACATTTTAGATATGAGGTGTCTTAGACAAAGTTGTTCAGAATCATAAGAAGAAAATTTTGGCATGAAAATTTTCCATTTTCCCGGAAAATTTCGGAATTTTCCACCTGGTCACCCTATTTTTTTGTATGGGCACCCTATATTTTTTTGATCCATAAACACTCCCACGGTGAATACGAACATAAGTCTAGAATATTATATGGGTCTCAGATGAGCTGTTTGGGCCCTAGGCGATCTCAAAGAAAAGGAGCAACTACTATAGAACACTTGTAAAAAGAAAAAACTGTTCATAAAAAATGTATTTTCATATGATATGTATGAAAAAAAAGCATCATCTTGCACTTGAAACAATAATAATAAAATGAATGTAAAATCTGGCTTGAATTCATATCATAGTTGGATTTTGTAAGGTTTAAAAAGCAGAAAAACGGAATTGCAATTAAAAATTGTTGAATTCGAACAAAACATGAATAGAACAAAAGAAAGTGAAAACTGGTATTCAAATGTCAAGTAACTTATGCTACATATTCTTTTGTTTCAATTCAAAGCTTGGAAATGAATTTGTTTTACTTCTGACATTTCCAGTGTTTTCGACAAGCTTTCTACTGGTCAAATGGCAGGGTCTCATGGTTTCAATTTTAATGCATAAATTTGAAGTGGCCTCTTTAAAAAAAAATATGGAGACAAAAACCGGATGTTATAATTTAAGTCAATAGCTCTTAGGATACTTTAGTGGTCAAATTTTATCGCCAGATGGCGCTAAATGCATTTTTTTGATTTGTCGCGTGTTATGATAAATTTTCCTTTTAAAAGGTATCGGAAATATCAGAAAAGAACCGAAAATAGCTCAGATTATCAGAGATCAAAATTCCATAGGCACGTAAAATAATATTTGAAACTTCATCCGCTTCAAGGTCGTGGATAAGTTCAGTTAATTTGACGTCTAGGAAATTAAAAAAGTTCCTCAATTGTTTTTACTTTATTTAATAAAACAAATTTAAAGTTAGAAAAATAAACATGTCTCATTCGTTACAGTTTTTTAAACATATCACATGGTTTCAAATTCACCAGATGGTATGAAGCTAACTCAATTTATTTAATACCATCATCAACAATTTTACACTTCATTTATTATTATTTTTCTTTTTCCTTATACATTTTCCTCAAAATAAATTTCTATTCGATACATTTGATATATGAAGGTTGATATTCCTGGTAATTTTTTTTTATGTTATAGAATGAAATTATATTCTATGTATTTTGAACTGTAATGTCATGTGACGTGGTGTAAGCCTTACCATGAAAAATACTTTCTCAGATAAAAATATCGATGACAAGGACTAAAAATATAAATTGAAACATCTTTTTTTTACCTTAATGTGATATTGCATCGTCGTAATGATATGATTGAACTTTTTTTTCATGTAACGAACATTAAATTGAGTCATCCAATGAAAAATTATCCATTTCTTATTCAACCTTTTTCGAACTATGTCTTATTTCCAAGAAGGATTCAAATTTCCCCACCCACATAAAATCAAAATGTCTCACACAATTATAAATTTAATTTTAAATTCATTCGTTTTGACATGAACAAAGCTTTCATGATGTCAGACGTCATAAACTTCTCAAATTAACATTGAAAAACGATTAAATATCAATTTTTTATCACATTTCACACAAAACACACATGCTCACATGCTTTCCAATTAAACATATTTCAAACTAACATGACACAATAATAATAATAAAAACAGACACAACCAATGGTATTTTAATTAAAATTCTGAAAATCAACAACAATAAGAGAAAATGTTTATTTTCCAAGTGTTGACATTTAATAGCAATGTCAATGTTTGTCAGCACATAGAAATTTTACCCTTTATATAAATTAACAATAGAATGAAATTTATTTCATTCCAAAATATTTTATCTCACATTTTAATTTTGTTGATTTAAGTTCATTTGATTTATAGTTTTTAATGAATGTCATCAAATAATTAAATGTGGGTAAATTACGTAATTTTGAAACGCTAATTACTATCTTGTGTTTGTGTGTGTGTTAGTGGAAAATTTTAATTAGTTGTTTAATATTTTAGGGATTTTATAGTTCATTTAATTTTGGAATAACAAGTCAACAGTGAACAATGAATAACAACTACTATGAAAATTTAATTTCACATTTCCTTTGAATATGCTTAAAAATTAAAATGAAAAAATGTTTTCCTTATAGCTCGAACAGGGTTGCCCTAGGGAGCCCCCTGTCTTGTGCTCTGTTCAATGTTTATAATAATGACTTGCAAAACTTCCTCAAACATTGTAAGATTAAACTATTCGTAGACGAAACAATAATCTGGCTATCAGGAACTGAAATGTGTGACTTGCATGAGAGAGTGAGTGAGGACTAGAATGGATTAGCACATAGCATCAAAATTGAAAGCGCATATTGGCAAAACAAAATATATGAAGCTCAGTTCACAACATGTTGGTGATGAATTGACACTTGAAATGGACGGCACAGAAATTGATCGAGTAGCGGAAATTCAGTACCAGGGAAGTGTCATCGATGAAAAGATGACATTTAACAGCAAAACCGACCTGGTCATCAGTAAAGTCTCAAAAAAGGTTTACTTCCTCACACAAATGAAATGCTTAATTAAGACAGTTAACTGTTGGTGTATAAGACTCCATCCAGCCACATATCGACTACAATAGTATCGTGTTATTTTTATGCTGTGATCAAGATTTGAAGAAAATTCATTAATTTTGTAACAGAGCTCTACGAGCTATATTATTGATAAATCGACTGTCAAATTCACTTCAGATGCTTTTGGACGCAAATATTCTAGATGTAAAACAAAGAGTCTATTTCAACACGCTTAATTTCGTACACAAAGCTTAGATGAATTTTCTGCCAGAATATAACAACGAACTTCAGATCAATAGCATCAGTCCAGCCATACAACTTACGCAGGAAGAGTCACTTCAGACTTGCGCAAAGTCATCTATCATATCAAGGCCAGTGTCTTCCAAAAAAGCTCTCAACGGCTCTGCCCCTGACAATTCTAAGTTTATGTGTGTTGAGGGAAAGCGCAGACCAGACCACTCCAGATGGAAGAAATTTTGTTTAAGCTCTCAGCTTTTTTTTCGTTGTGACTTGTTGTTAAGGTAAAAATAGCAGATGGCTCTCTTCAGATTTTACGCGATGAAAAATCTTTTTTTGACTCATACCAAAAAAACATGAAAAATATTTGAATTTTTGATGAAACATTGAAGGAATTATTCAGATTTTATTGAATAATGTATGTGGTGAAATCTTCATAATAATAATAATAAGAAAATTATATTACATTTGCTTTGCAAGAACGTGCCTTGAATATTTTATGATAATTGTCTGGGTTGATTCTTAATTTTGATATTTCCTTTTTAATAGAATGAGAAATGATTTAATTCAAATTTTGATGAAAATGGAGACGCCTGGTATTTATTAAAAAAAAAGATATCTCATCATCATTTTTATTTAATTGATTTGAAACAACAATAAAAACGTACGCTCAAATGCATTCAAATTGCATTTAATGCACATCATCATCATTATGAAATTGCATCGTCATATTTATTATTATTTTTAAATAAAATAATATGAAAAAAATATTATGGAAAATTTTGCTATTACGTGATTTTCATTCTTTTTTCAATCTACATTTAATGCAAACAATAATAATTGACCGTATTCAATGAACTTCATAATTGAAATAGTTATTTAAATTCCTGAACTTTATCATCATATTTATAGTTGTGCTTAAAATAACAACAATGTGTTTTCATGTGTATCAATATCTAGAAATTTATTCAAAATATGTGCAAATAAATGGTACAGAGATAAAATTTAAATTTAATTTAGTTTTTGTTTTGTGTTTAGTTTGATAAAAAATTGTTGTATATGAAGATTATAAACAATTGAGATAGAATTTAATTTAAAATGTGGTTTTACGTGTTCAATTTCACTGAAATTTAACTGTTTTTAATGCAAAAATAAATGAACAGTGAAATTCAATATTAGATGAAATTTTTGGGTTTTATTGTAATTGGAGTTCGAGAATTTGTGGAATAAATGTCAAAGGAGGTTTTTCTTTTGAATTTTGATTATGGCATGAGATAATAATAATAATAATAAATTGTTTATTCAGTCTGATTTTTTTTCCGATTTTTTTACATAGTATAATTATTAAGAGATTTAGCACGAAGCTACTACAGCTATTATAAGGTTATAGTTCAAATATAATGAAAAAGTTAATCTTTAATTGGACCAAAGAGGTCATTTCTTGCTTTTAGTAGAGACATTAGTTCTTTTTCTTTTAAGTTACTCAAGGTTATTTATGATAAAATTAACTAAAATACTATAACTAAAGTGCCTGAAGGGCTGTTGACGTAATATTGAGTTTTATTATGTAATTTCTTTTTTCAGTGTAGTGAACTAATCCTTTGTTCAAAGTTAGTGTTGTATTGGAGGAGTAGTGGTTTTATCATTTCGATTTGAGCCTCTTCATGTAATGTGCTAGTTTTGGTGTGCCATGGCTTGTTCAAAATAGTTTTGAGAGTTTTATTTTGAAAAATTTGGAGCTTGTTGAGATGTGTTTGAGCAATGTTGGTGAATATGGGACTTGCATAAGTAATTATCGGGCGAATCGCTACTTTGTAGAGTAGTAATTTGTTGGAAAAATTTAGACCAGATTTTTTATTTAACATGCTGTACAGCATACGGACGGCTTTATGGCATTTTTCTAACGAATACTGGATATGTGCACGGAAAAGTAGCTTTTTATCAAAAATAACTCCAAGATATTTTATTTCGGGGGACCATTCAATTTGATGTTCACCGCATTTAAATTTACGATGTGTTGGAATTTGACGAGTTTTTCGGTTTGAAATAAAAATTGCCTGAGTTTTTTCTTCATTTAATTTGATTTTCCAACGTCTGTAGTATCGGTTATAATTTTTAACTGTGGTTTCTAAACGATTTATTAGCTGGTTGCAATATCTGGATGTGGACATAAATGCCGTATCATCTGCGAACATGGCAGTTTGACAATCGATGGTTTGAGGGGTATCATGGACGAAAATGTTATACAAAGTAGGAGATAATACGGCTCCTTGCGGAACTCCGTATTTTGGGTTTCTGATGCTTGACAGTTGGTTACATACTACGGTTTGGAATGATCTGTTGTGAATAAAGCTATGTATGATTCTAATTAAATATTGTGGCAGTTTTATTTGTATCAATTTATAAACTAGTCCGTCATACCACACTCTGTCAAAAGCTTTCTCAATATCTATGCTGATAAACCCTGTGGAGAGTTTGTTGTTCAAATTATTTCTGATGCTAGTGACTATGTTGTGGAGTTGTGTGACTGTGGAGTAATTAGCGCGAAATCCGTGTTGATGTTCGGGTAATATTTGGTGAAGGGTGAGATGATCGTTGATCCTGCTCAATATAATACGCTCTAAGACTTTGCTTAAAGAGCTGAGTAGGCTTATCGGGCGGTAGATGGCATGAGATACTTGCAAAAATATTGCATATATTTTGCTCATATGTGTATTTCAAGTCATCGTAAAGCAGAAAGGCCGAAGCCAAGATTGATTTTCATCGAGGAGCCTGATTCGGATTTCATCGTGGTTCGTTCAATTCAACCGTATCTTGTAAATTTCAATTGAGATGTTCACTGGAAATCGCTTCATTGATTATTAAATGACACATTTTGGCTCAAATAATCTTATTTGGGAAAAATTCTGTAGATTTATTTTTGTTTTTTGGATTTTTCAATGAATAAGGTGATGAATTTTGATCAGTTTTTCATAATATTTAAGATGAAAAGAAAATTTTTGGTACGGTACATAGTTTTAATGAGTGAGAAAATATCATAGACCATGAAATTCTTGCACAAAATGTGTGGTCATGGTCAAAAAACCGTTAATTCTGATATTGAATGAATCCACCTAAAAAATTAACACTATTTCATGTATCACATTTTTCAAATTATCTTAAAATTCCTATCCTAACCCGTAATTCACACATTAAAAATGAACGCATCATTCACCATATCGCATAAAAAAGTTCTTCATATCGACATGATGACAACCCATGTGTTAATTTTCTAGTTAGGTAGATTACATTTGATCTTGCTTCAGTGTGGGTTGTAGATTAATGCTCGAATGTGATGGTGTCAAAGTTTTCAACTAAATAAAGAGTAATTGGTAAAATTGGTTCACCACAAAAACCCACATTCCCTTTTCATGTAGAGTTTCATCTGAATTGTAAAATTGCAACTAGATGAAATAATTGAGATTATCTTTTGTTTTATTTGAAATTCCATAGTAACTTATCATTACCATTCTCAACTTGATATTAAATTTTATCATGTTATCTTGGATTACGATTCAAATTGTGTTGAAAGGGAAGATTTTACCAATTTCACTGCTTCCATAACAAAACAAAACAAAAATAATAATAAAAGTAAATAACTTACGTATAAAAGTCGTTACATTTATCATTGACTCGAAATAAATTCAATGTTATTATTTTATTATATCGACATTTCAACTCAGAAATTCCCATAAATAAAAATATTTGTTATTATTATTGCTACTCATTTATAATCTTACACCTAATAACGTAAGTTATGATAAAACGAGTAAATACGCGAAAATTTATGTTCAAAACAAACATCTTCTTCATCACTTGTAGGTGCGTGTCTTATCACAATATTATTTGAAATGAAAGCGAAAACAAAATACTTCAATTTTATACAAAATTTTCGATCGATTTTTTGCAGAAAATTAAATAAACATTGAATTCATAAAACAAAATCGGTTTTTGGGAAAATGAGATCGGTAATTAAATTTACGAGTGCATTTCCATGAAATTTTGATCGATTTCGGATTCATACACGCTTTTATTTCTACGAGGGCATACCGGGGCAGGAGCGTATAAAGAAATTTTATTTTAAGGGGAGGAAAGTGTCTCTTGAGTCATTTAACGGTTTTTTGAAAATCATTTTGAAATTCACATACAGACAGACGGACAACACGAGTACAATTGCCACATTTTCTCCTTAATCGACTGAAATTTCCTCAAAAAGGTTTATAATTAAGAACATTTCCTCTCATAACAAAACAACTAAAAGTTTTTCTTGAGTCCCAAATGATTTTTCTATGGAAGAAAACAAAAACATATAATAATAATTACAAAAAAGTGTACTTTAATTCCATTTGTTTGTTTCTCAATTAATGTAATTCCTGGTAATTGTAAAAAGTTTTTGTATCCAGGATATGTGTGAAAATAAAAAAGACATTTTGATCATCTAATTAGTAATCCAATTAAAATGAAATGGAAAATTATCATTTTCAAAATCAGAATTCCTTGAGTTAAGATAAAAAAATTACACGTTAATTAAAAGTTCTTCATTTTTTCTCCTTTTCTCTTTGATAAACGTTTTTTTTTCATCTGTGTGTGAGTGTGAATAAAAAAAAATGTGTCTTAAACAAAAATTATCATCTAGTTAAACATGAAAATCTTATTAATGCTTTTTTGTTGCTTTTGACATTTATACATTCATTCATTGCTCATATCAAAATATTTTTTCAGGTTTCTTGAGTCATTTATTATAATTTATTTAGAGACACATAACACTGGATTAGGATAACAATGTGTTGTCATTTTTCTTTGAGCTATGTTAAATAATATTTATTTTCATTTTTTTTTGGTTTGATGAGTGTTTATGAAAAACAAATTTTATTTGAACAAAAGTAACCTTTTAAGGTAAATGTTAAAGTTCATTTTATTTTCATAACCAAAAAATGGTCATTAAATATGATTTGAATGAAAATGTTGGAACTTGAAGTGTGGGTGAAGAAAAAATTAAGTCAAGTGTGTTTTTATGGTAAAATCAGAATTTTTGAGGAAATTTTTTATATTAAAATGATGTTAACACACACTTGCAAAAAAATAAAAAAAAAAGTTTTGCATAAAATTAATGATTTTAATAAAAAGGGGTTCATGTCACTTCCCACATTACATCAAAATCTTTTCTGTGCATTAAGATCCTTTATTTTTTTTAAAGAAATTAGTTCATCATGTATCTTATCTTATATTATTTTATTTTTAAGAATTTTAATTACTTGTTTCATAATAATTTATTTATCAAGTTGAACTTCAATCTTGCTCTTACTTAAATATTCTAAAAGGATAAGAAGCCCAAAAAGGTTACATTTATTCTAATGATATTATTATTATTACATTGGACGGATCTCTCTCATCTTAATACAAAATTTATGCTAATTTCTCACAGATATTTATAGAAATTTAGGATATTATACCTAAGGGAGTATATTAAGCACGCAACAAAATGAAGAACATTTGAGGGGTTTTTAATGTGAACAAATTACTATGAATGACACTTAAAGTTTGTTTTGTTGTACATTGTAAGATGAAAACGATCCGCAAACAACCCTGAACTATATGCATAGACTAAAAGATTGACCATAATATTCGAAATTTTGCAGAAAATGCGTCAAAAATTGGATTCATCAAACTAACAGGGTAGTGTCAATCAAAGATCTTTGTCTGCGGACCAAATCAATTTGTACTGTGGGACTTTTTCAATTTACAGTGTTTTTCTTGTATGTTTGACCATTGACAGTCAACATATATTCAAAATAACTTTTGTTTTAAATAAAATAATACAAATTACTTAAGGGCTTTTTACCGTAGATTATCAAAAACATCATAAATGATATTTATTTTTTTCCTAAAAGGGAAAAGGACAAGGTCATGAAAAATAACAAAAGATATTAGAATGAATTTAAGGATGCTAATGTACTTTCATGGTAATTTAAAATTTTGAATTAGTTTACTGTTATGGATTAAATTTTCAATATAAAGAGATAAAATTTGAGATAAACTTTTAGTTTTTGTTCTAAAATGCTAGAAGCTTATTTGGTTAAATGAATGTCTTTTACATGGGTGGATTATACAAAATCGACTAAATTTATTAAAATTAGTAATGTCACAAGGAATTTTATATAGACTTAAAAGAACTATGTTCAGAGTTCAAGGCGCGCTTCGGATGGACACTCGAACATCCTCAATCTGATGATTAGAGGCGTTCCCATCTTGGAAGCTGGATGTGATCAAATGGTCATAACTTTGAACATTTCACAAGCATTCAGTGTTCTACTTTCGAGCCGTAGTGATTGGTTTGAAGTTTCTGGTTTCTTACCACCAGCCTTAGACTGGAAGGCCAGCTTCACTGACGTTTCACTCATGGACGGCATTGCTGCAGCGGGTTTCTACGCGAGGACTTTTGCCTCTCCTCCAGTGTATATCTAGGTCAATTTTTCAGACAATCTTTCAAGCAGAGATTGTCGCTATAATTCTGCTCATATGCTCTCCGATTTCTGGAGATTGCTAAAGCCAAAATTTGCATTTGAAACAACAGTCAAGCTGCCATTAAATCTTTGACTTCCTTACAGATTAATTCAAGATTAGTTCTTGAGTGCGTTACTGTACTTCAAGATCTATCCCGTTATAACGAAGTAACCCTTGTCTGGGTGCCCGGTCACAGCAATGTGCATGGTAACGAACAACCTGATATACTTGCTAGAAATGGCTTTCCTGCCATCAATTATTCACCAGAACCGATTCTGGCACTTTCTCTGACTTGCATGAATTCTTACAGGAAGAATAGAGAGGCTTTTCCGTGAATGGTGGTCCAATCAGGCAGGTACTCTTACGCAGACTTGCCTCTTTATCAAGAAACCTAATTCCGATTTCTCTAGACAAGTGATCACATTGAACCGTACTGAGCTCAGAGTTTTAGTTGATATGTTCACTGGTCATTGTACTCTAGACTATCATCTCAGTCATTTTGACTCAAGAGATTCAATGTGCACATGCTGCGCTGAACAATTATGTAAAAGAAAAGAGCCTTCAAAAAATTTTACTTGAAATCACAAAGCACAATATCAGAAAAAATATCATACCTTCCATTTTGTGGTCAAAAAGTTATAACAATTTCTTTTTTTTCTTATTCAATTTTCTTGTAACTTTCATTAAAAACTTAAATAGAAAAATGTAACATCAATATCTTCCAACTTTTGATTCCATTTCCAATACAAATATAATATGAAAAGCAGTAAAAGAGCTTTATTTGACTTGTAACAGACTTACAATGAAAAAGTTATCAAGATTTTTAACATTACACAAAACTCCTAATAAAAAGAAAGAAAAATGTTGAAAATTAAATAGATAATTTGTCAAAAACTTATTCTGTCTTGTTAAAAGTTATTTTTTTTGCTATCTCCTCTGAGGATATTTTTTGAGAGAGATGAAATAAGAGATGTCTAATATTAATAATTATCATATGTTTATTTTTTCTACTTTTAAGACAAGATTTCAATGAAACTTTTCTACTATAATTTTTTTTTTTTATTAAAATGTGATTGTATTGAAAAAACTAAAACGAAAATAAGATGACAAAAAAAGTAAACGTATTTTTTTTAAAGTTAATCTAATTATTTTGCTTCACTTTTAAAAAAAATTGTAGAAAATAAGTTTTTAAATTTTTAATGTTAACATTATTTTGCTTGTGTGCATGCTTCTAATTAATATTAATTTTATTTTGTACGTTTTTGCCTTTTCTTCGTTATTTTAAGCTAAAAAGTTTTAAAACGTTATTTTTTATCATGTATGCTTGGAAAAATCTTATATTACATGCATTTAATTATTTTTTTTTGCTTTATGTGTTGTTTTAAGATAAAATTTTATCATAATATGAATGCAATTACTCAAGCTTAATGTATGCTTTTGTATTAAAAATTGTATATTTTGAAAAAAAGGTAATTAAATTAAATTTAAGCAAAATAAATTGTGGGAAGATTTTATTTCCCTCTTTATTGCAAAAAAATACCTCAACATAAATTTGACCAGATTCTTTTCATTGTAAAAAAACTGAACATTAATTTAACCATCGTTTTAATTTTTCTCCAGGTTTGAGCCCCATTCTCTTAATTTTCTTTCCATTTGATTAATTTATTTCAAGATTTTCTGTTTCTTGTCATCCATGTCAATAAAAATCACTCAATTTCTATCTTTTTTTAGTTTCACCTAAATCACATTGACATCACTCTCGTGAGACATTTGAATTGAAAAATCGCCTTCTCATTTTTCACACCCTCATTCATTTGGAAATCGATTCATCTCCCAAATAAATACCAATTTTTCTTCCATCCAATTAACTTTTTATTTTTATGTTCATTTGATTGATGAAACAAATAAAATGAAATAAAATAAAATCATTTCATTTAAATGCTCAATTACTTCATTTTTAACTTTTTTTTGTGTTAACATTCAGTGATTTTTGTTGTTGTTTTGCTTTTATTGCCCCAATTTAAATGTTGTTAGAAATCCCCATTTGCATAATTTAAGTGATGTTAATTTTCTCATTTCAAATTTAACGAAAAAGAGAAAAAATGAGATGAAATAACGTTCAAAAAAGCCAATTAAGAGTGTTCTTGATGTTTTTTAGTGTGAACAATTGAATTGATTCCATTTATCACTTTAATGGATTTTATTTTTGAGTTTCAAATATTTAAAAGGTTTTATTTTATTATTGAATGTGATAAATTATTCCCCTTTTTACATAGAAAAATGAACAAAAAATTCAATATTTAATAAGTTTTCTTTATCAAATGACATTTGCTCTTAAATTTTTCATATCAAACGTTCTTAAATAAGACAAAATTGTAACATTAAATTTAAAGTAAAATCAAATAAAAGAAAACAAAAAATCGTAATACAATACACATAAGAAAATGTAGAACCTATGAAATGTATTTTTTGTATTCAAACAATCTTGAATAATATAAAATATGTATCATTTATCAATAATGTCAAAAAAATGTCTGTTTTTGTATTTGATCAAGAGTATGAGGGTTCATTATACGTTAAAAATGTTTTATTCATGAGTTTATAAGAAAAATAAAATTTTGCCTATTATATACGAAAAAATATGTTGAGAAAGGTGAGTCAACCACCATTAAAACGGATATTGATTTTTTTGTTAGAAAATCTTTTATTTTATATCATTTTTTTCTGATAATGAAAATTGTATTTTGACATGTAACGAAAATTTGATCATCGATGAAAATAATTTCGAAATTTCTGCTTATTGCTCTGATTTTTTTTTGTTATTTTTTTCAATGTGAATTTAAGGTATTTTAAACACCATTCGAAGCACGTGGATGCTCGTCATGATTTTGGTCTTAATTGATTTTGCATTTCAAGCTTCTTTTATAAAATGATACTAGAGCCAAATGAGGTCTAGATCAAACCGACCTTTTTTGAATTGAATTTTAATTGAATCAAGTGAACGAAATTAATCAAAAATAAATTTATTGATTTTTTTTTTATATTCAACTCATACCAGTTCATATAAAAGTGATTAAACAGAGAGGTGCATTATACATCGTTCAAAAAGCGATTCGTTCATGAATTCTTGGAATTTGTTATTAAATATTTTTATTTTATGTTATGTTTTTGAGTGTGAGTTAATTGAATTTTATATATATTTTGTTTTTCAATGCTATTAAAGTAGAAGCGTATTTCCTTCTCATATCCGGTATGATATTTTTTTGTTGATAAAGAAAAATCGAACAAAAAGACTAAAAATTTTTAATTGAAGTTAATGGTACTAAAATTTCACCGTCATTCTATTGCTAATTATATTGAGCTCTAATTAGGAAAGTCTATAGGATAGAATTTCACTTGACATATGATTTGGCGTTATTTTGCCGAATGAGCAGCACCATGAGCTCACGGATTCAGGTATTTGTAGAGACAATTATCCCTACATTTACTCTGTATGAGTGAAAAGACCTTTTTCACATGTAAAAGGCTACCTGTGAGGTAAGTATAATTTTAATTCATTTGGTATATCAAACTTTTTTTTCTTAGGTTTGGTGTCAGCAAAAATACTGTTCACTACATTTTTCACGAAGTCATTAAAATCATGAAAAAATTGATGTACCAATATGTAATTTTTGGCCAGGCCCAGCAGAGCACAAGAGGTTCTCAGAGGAGATAATTTGTTTCTTATTTTGTAGAACAGACAGACAGATAGTTAAACGAACAAACAGATAGACAGACAGGCGAATCAGGACGGCAGACAAGACGCAGTGATAGTCAGAGAGGCAGGCAGTTATACAAATGGACAAACAGACTTACCAGATTTACTTTTAATTTTTACCAAAAAAATAGGATTTATTACATCCAATAAACGTAACTGACGGCATTTTTTGTGTATTAAAAATAAGTAACAGTGGATATTTGCAATACATCGCAATCTCAATATTTTAATTGCCCTAATTGCGCAACTAAATTTATGCAACTGGACAGAATAATTGCGCAATTTTATATGCAATTTTGTTTGCTGAACGAGGCCAATGATTACGTGCAACATTTTTCACATAGAATTCATTCACTTCTGAATCCTGTTAAGTTATTAAAAACTTCCTTATTTCATATCCAAATTCCTACAACAACATCCCTCATTTTTGATCAACAGTTAACAAGTTATCAAACAATATTTCATTATATTTCAAAACCTTTAATATACCTGTTCCCAAATCGCATTATCATAAATGATTATAATTTTTATTATTTTTTATTCCTACGCAAAAGGAAAATTTACAGTAAAAACTTTTATTTATCATACAAATCATTTTTAATGTTTTAACATTTTACACTGTTGTATTTTTTTGTTCTCTTTCTTTTATTATAACAGACTTTGTTTTGTCTTGTTCTTTTTTTCGGTCGTTTTTATTATTAAAAAACGTAAAAACATAAAAATTTCTCCCATAATAAACGGTTTCAATGGAAAGGTAACAGGTAAAAAATTGAAACATAAATCGTTTAATGCACATAATTCACATTTTCTTTAATAAAAGAAGGAATTATCATGTTAAATATTAAATGTCAAAAATCATAAAAATAATTCATATTCAAATCAACATTCCATGAAATTTAATCAAAAATGTAAGTAAATGAAAACTTATGAAAAATTAAATTTAAAGCTAATATGACTTAATTTAATATTGATTAAAATTAATAAGAAAAAAATTAAATGTACACAATTTTCCGATCCCAAAAATTGATTGAAATCCAATATTTGAGTCACATTTGGTCCGTAATACAAAACTTTTTCAATCCTTTTTTAATTAAATTGAAATTTGGATGAATACTCACCACTTCGCTTAACAGGAGTCTTGTAATGACCATATAAGCGACTCAGATCGATGCCAACAACAGATGACGGAAACGAAGCACAAAGTACCCCAAATATCGCAAACCAATAAATTTTAGACATTATTTTCTTCATTTAAATGTAACTTTTTTGTTAATTCTTGAAATTTTTCTTGAAATTTAATTTTTTTTTTTGATATTTTTTTTCAATAAATTTAAAATTTAAACGAATTCAACTGAAAACATGAATGAATAAATTTTTAAAAATTTGCCTTAGGTGTATTAAATCATTGATTCACTTTTATTTGTGTTTTTTTTAAATGTTTTTTTTCTCCTTTGAAACGGAATATAAACAAAAAAAAAACAAAACCAAAGAAAGATTTTTATTATTTGCACTTGAGTTGCTTTGAGCTTGTCTTTTCACAATTTTTTTTTATTCTTTTCTTCTTCCACACCTTTTTTTAAATTTCAAACTTTACGTTTTCTGTGAATCAACTCCTTTTTTATTGTGCAAGCAAAAAACAGGGAATCATGGAAGAAAAGAAACGTTTCACACGAATAAATTTTATTATTAGTTTCTTTATGGCGAAAAACGGAATCCAAATAACACAAAAGTGTAATAAATATTTTTTTTTATTACTTTTCTTCTTCTACCACTTCAATAAAATAAAAAAATAAATAATTTTTTTTATTTATTTTTGTGTTATCTTACAACTGACAATTTTAATTTTAGTTGAGTAATATCACTTTACTTTTTTTCTTCAATGAAAAAATGAATAAATTAAAATTTTTTGTGGCTTCACTTTTTCTTTTAATTTTATTCCTTTAAAATAAAAGTCACTGTCTTGTATATCTTTGGACTGATGATACAAGTTACTACTGAATGAACAAATTTTTTGAAATGTATTGTTAAAAGGAGACCCAGAAAAGATCAAAATTTGTACAGTTCTTGTGCTGCACAAGTCTAAAGCTTAACTGTGACGTTTTTCGTTTACTACATGAATTTTTATAAGAAAATCGTGGGTTCAAAGTGCGCAGGATTTCTTTTTCTACGAAAGCCACTCCTTGTCCAGGAAAGAAATGGAATGATTTTGTGTCGATTAACTGAATACGATGAAAGAGCACAATGGAGTGACATGTGAGACATGTGTGAGAGTGTGTGTTGTTGATGAACCTACGCCAAGGTAAAAAGAGCAACCTGTTTGCGTCGAGTGTTAAATTACTACGTTTTTTTTGTGCATTGAGGTTTTTTGTTGTTTATTTTATTCATTTTTTGTGCTCTCATACTCACACACACACACACACTGTTGCATCTCATGATATCATCATGAATGGAAAGCTTTCAAATGTACAAATGTAATTTAAGGTGAAGTTGTGTGTGGGACGTTAAATTTTGCATTGAACACCAATTTATGTTAGTTTATGGAGACGACTGGTATTTCGTAATTTTAAGGTGTATTTCAGAGACCATGCATCCAGGTTCATATCAGTGTCTAAGACCTTGAATATGAAATTAAATTTACGAAATAAGAAATTTAACGTTTTCAATCATATTATTTTTTTTGCAATTTTTATTCAAATATTTAATATTTAGGGATCATATCGCAAAATTTTTATTTTTCAGTAATCTTAGATCAATTTTAATATTTAAACTAGTCTTCATTTTATTTTAATAATGCTACTAAATTACGTTTTTATAACAAAAACATGTAACAAAGTGATTTCATCTTAATTTGCAATTGATTCTAATTTTTTCCATTAATTTTTTTTTTGCTGTAAGCAGTAAAAGCATAAAAATGAATAAATATTAATAAAAAGGATTTATAAAAAAATTTAGAAAATCATTACTTGAGCTAAAATTTAAAAAGAAAAAATAAATCGTTGTAAAAAGTATTCATATGTGAAAGCAATGCAATTCAATGCAGATTTTTTTTTTTCATTAAGTAACAAGTGACTTTTTTTCATAATGCAATTTTTCTCTTTGGAAAAAATAATCATGGTTAATTTGTTTTTTCTTTAAATGTTAGGAGTTTACACACAAAGTTCTACTAAAAAATTATGATACTATTGTTCAATGCTGATCAGTGTTTTTTTTTCTTTAATAATATTTCTTTTTTACCACATGTGCGTTTCACGAATTTCACTTATAATGTGATTAGCTCTAGTCAATGCTTGAAGCATATCAGCAGCTTCCTTGCGACGCACTGCAATATGATCGGACTCATTCAACAATTCTTCAGCCTTATCAGATTTGTATAGATGTGTAACGAGTTCCGATTGCAAATTATCTTTAACAAAGTTGACGAGGAAATGCATAATCGCTTTTGGGACACTGTCCTGTATTGACTTGCGAATGATATAAAAGTAGCTTTTGATGAGACGTTCAATTACATCACAATCCTTTTGTTCCTTATCCGTTAATTTGCGTGATGAATGATTGATAGGAACGTCTGGTAGCAAATTGACTGGTTTAGCTGGACTCTGGACATGCGGGACATGAGTTGGAGTGCTAGCTGATGAAGATTCACTTTCGCCAGTTCTCTGTTGGGATGGTGGTGGCAAGATATTTGACAACCAGTTACTTGTTTGTTCAGATACGTGATTTTGTATGGCATTTTGGTCATTTTGATGATCACCAGATGCTCCAACATCTTTTGACTGATTAACTGGAGCTGAACGATGTGATGGGTTTCGTTTTTGATGCATTTGTGCCCATGGATCATTTTGTTCGTTTTTCAGGAGACTTGGAACAAGAGCAGCATCTTTATGGAAATCAGGATGTTTGGTGTTAATGTAAGCTAGTTCAATGGCCACTAGATTCTCAACCATGCAATTTGTGGTTGGTAGACGACGTCTTAAGAGCTGTGTTACAACATCGACAATTTTTTCATGTAATTTTGGGAAACGAAGCATTTCTTGTTGAACTTCAGTACCTTAAAAAACATATTTACATGAATTTGAATCAAAATACTCATTTTCATTTAAAAACTTACCACAATGTTGAATGATCCGTTGCATTTCTTCGTGAATCAATTCCACGCATCTCAATGAAGGTTCCTCCAATCTACGAATTTGTCGTTTAACCAACAGTTCGAAAGAAACTTCGGGCACAAAGAGTGCTGGTCGTGGTCCTGTTGCATTTCGTATTGCTGTCAAAATATCCATTTTAGTTAAACCAGCTAATGGATGAATTGAGTCAAGAGTTCGACCAAATGTTTCATGAAATATATAACAAATTCGAGCACCACCACACAATTCAGTTGTTTCAATATTTCTCGATGTACCTTCGATAGTTGAACAATATGCACTTGCAAATTTCGTTATAATTTGCAATAACGTTTGACTTTTATCTGTTACATCTTCCCCATATGAATTGAGTAAAGACTGAAATTGGGATGACATTACATTGACTCGTGTTTTCAATTCTGGTAGGCAATCACGAATGTGATGCATCAAGAGACGATTTAGTGTCTTTGCGAGATATGGTGTGCCATTTCGAGTCGCTAAAGTTGGATATTTCCTTTGTAAAAATGCAGCCTCGTCTTTGAGCTGATCCTCAATTGTCTTTTTATCCATAATATCTTGTTGAGATCGATTTACGACACCAATGATGCCCAATTTGACTGGAATTACACGACCACAGAGAATATCAATGGCATCTGTGCCGGCATCCATCAGATCTAGTTTAGTTACTACTGCTAATGTACGACGACCTTCAGGATCGACATCTTTTGCCATTTTCAAGGCCTCACTGGTTGCCATATCTGTATTTGCAGCAGTTACCGCTAAAATAATCGAATTAGGATTCTCAATGTGTTGATAAACAAGATCACGAATTTGTGCTTCAATATCTTCAGGTTGGTCTCCAACTGGGACTTTTGTTATACCAGGCAAATCCACTAGTGTTAAATTAACGACACGCGTTGAATAAATCTTCAAATTAATCGGTTCAGGACAAATTCCTTTGTTACTTCCAGCCATGCGATCTGTTTCAGCTTCAATTTCTTGTCGAATGTCATCAAAATCTGGATAGATTTTATTTTTTGTGTGTAAAAATTTTCCCCATTCTTCCAACTTTACTGTTCCTTGCTCCGAAGATCTGTGTTCTCGATCATCGAGTGGACAATAAACCAATTGTAAAACTAATGGACGTCTTGTGACAATGCCAGTACCACGAGGTAAGAAAGAGCGTCCAACTAAACTTTCAATTACCGAAGATTTTCCAGATGATTGTGTTCCAAGCACAACAATCTGTGGCAATTGAATTGAATCACTTCCCACTGTATTAAATACATCTTGTAATTTATTGATTACAGGTATCAATGCTTCCATGCTGATCACTGACAACACTGTCAAATACTGAAAAAATAAACAAAGAAAAATTAATTACTATCAATTTTTTTTCCATACATAAAAATGATTCATAGCCCATGAGAAAAAACTGTAATGGAATGTTAAATGTTGTTCTTTGCACTTTTTTTATCACAATGCATTGAGAAAAAAAAATACACACATTTTACATGTGAATTTCAATCAAAATGAAATATTTAGAAGGTAAATGTGAAGTCTTACCACTTAGTAAGTAGAAAACCGATGTTAATTTTACGAAATATTAATTTAAAACTTTATTAAATAATCATGAAAAAATGCAAGTCCGATACCGTTATCGATATATCGATCGTTGCTTTGAGAAAACTGTCAAAATGAAAAAGTCAGGTGATGAAAATGAGTCGATCATGTGGTTTGTGTAGCGGTTTGTCAAAAATAACACAAATTTTCCCTATGAACAATTCGGTGTTGATTTTTCTTGGACTTTGAAACTTAACCCATAAAGGTTCAGTTAACAGAACAACCAAATATTAAATATTTAAATGTTTTTGAGTAACTAGCAAGGCCAAGGAATAGATTTTCACTTGACATTTCATTTGAAATTTTTTTTCTATAGAAAAACATACGAAAGCTTAAGAATTTTGTATGTGAAATTTATTAACGTCAATCTCTCAGAATTTTTGAAGTTTCCGTATGTGTTTCTATGCAAAATGAACTGTCAAATTTTTTTTTACGTACCCGGTGAATCCTGTTCTATGGACTTAGCCTGAACTGTACAGTGTACTGGGTATGCAAATAAGACTTGACAGCTCATTTTGTACACATACACAAACGGAAACTTCAAAAAAATCTGTACGTAAATAGAGGTTGTCGAACTTTCACCTGCATGCCTAAGTAGTTTCCTAAATATCCTAAAGCATAGAATTAAAAGTTAACATTTGTGCTCTATAAATAAACATACCGAACTGACAAGAATTAATTTGAAAAGTGGCCGGACCAGAAGGATACACTAATATGACAAAAATATTCATAGACAACGATGTGGTAACAGTTGCTGCTGCAAAACTTTTAAGCATAAGTGACTTACAAGCTATGGGAATAACAAAAATTGGAACAATCATAATGCTGCATTCAGTGTGCAGATTAAAATGATGAAATTTTACTCAACAATTGTGATACGGCAAAGAAGTTTTTGAATGAGGTTCAAAATTTATGCGGGAAAAACTAGCAATGGACTGAAGATATGTTCACGACTTTCAAAAATGAAAACATACGTAACACGAACATATTACACCATATACCAAAAGACTTATGGGATTCAATTGGTTTTAAAACTGCTGGATTAAAAGCTGTATTGCGTCGATACCTTGCAGGTCAATGTTTACCTGTACATGAGGTACCAGTAGCATTAACAAGTGCATCAACAAGTAACGCATCTGAACAGGAAGTTGATGAAACTTTGTGATAATTATTTCGGAACAAGAAATATTGATGTGTCTAACTGGAATAATAAAGGAAAACTCGTATTGGAAAAGGAATTGCCTTTCAACTTATTTTCTAACATAGAGAAAAAATATGGGAAAAAAACCGCATTTATGTGTTTATCTCACGTGTGTAATATTAATTCAATGATTAAGAGTCTCCACAAAGAAATTTGTGTAGAAAATGATTTAGTCGTTGATCTAAATTAATTTACTTCAAAGTTTAGCCACAATGCGCTAACTATGAAAGTGACAAAAAAACAAAATAATGAATTAATGTTTGGAATCAGATTTGACAATTTCCTTATCTTAACCGATTATGATGAAATTGAATGTTTATTGTTAGGTTGTTAGGTGTACCATTTATTCAATTTATCTTATCCTACTTAGCACACTAGACCCAAAAGATTTTTTGAATGTTTTGATTTTTTTTATTAAAAAACCAAAAGGCAGTGTTATATATATATTAAAAAAATATTTTTCAGAAGAAGATGTTTCATAACTTTATATTAATTAATTTTTTTTTTTAATGTTGATTTTCATGAAAAATGTAACGTTTAATAATGAAGGACTATGAAGGAGCAGACTTAGGGATCTGATTTTTGGTGTAGTGTTTTCGATTACGACAAAAATGATTTTTTGAAAATAACGTATTTTTAATTTTGAGTTATAAGGCTTACAATCTTGTTGAAAATTTTGAGCACTAAGGTCAAAAAGGGTTACTTGCTGCTTAATTTTTTTGAAATAAATGGTTTAAAAATGTAAAAATTCACATTTCCAATAGATTAAAATCAAAAAATTAAGAAAATTTTGAATATTTATATTAAATTTTGCTCAATTTGTGTTCTGCTTACCAAAATACAAAAATGCTTACATCTGCTTAAATCACGACTTGCGTTCTAAAACGCAAATTTAAGCCTATTTCCAAAAATATTTAAGAAAAATCCAAAAATAGGTCGATTAGATTTTCCCTTCAAAGCTTATGTAGGAAAAACTAGTTTGTATAAATTTCTTATGGTTTTCGAAATATTTTGAGACAAAGGTAACGTTGCGAAAACGCAACGCTGGACAGAAATGGGTTAAATAAACCTTTTTTGTGTTGTGTTGCGTTTTTGTCGCAACAGTCGCGGTTAATGAGTTAATCTGGCCTATTCAAAGAAACAATGCTGAATAATATAAAATAATGAAATTGACGGTCATTTTTATTTGAATTCTTGAACCTGTCAAAACA
Source organism: Culicoides sonorensis (assembly GCA_900002565.1). Lineage (NCBI taxonomy): Eukaryota > Metazoa > Arthropoda > Insecta > Diptera > Ceratopogonidae > Culicoides > Culicoides sonorensis. Next base: position 227,202 of record LN483573.1, on the reverse strand, counting down.
AAATGCATTTGAACCACTGAGTCGACATAAACACAAGTCACGACTCTGACAACTTTGATAAATATTAACCAGATGTCGTTTTTCATGTCTTGTTTTTCTTTTTTTATTTGAATATTCTAAAATGATTTATGTGTTTTTCCGACTTGACCTAATCGTGCAATAATACTCCTTTGATTTTTATTGAAATATTAAGTGAAATATATTTTATTGATAGAAAATTGGCATTGTTTACATTGGGACCAAACAAAGATGGAGACCGCATAATAGCTGTCAATTTGAGCAGTATACGCTCAATCAAAGTGTACGAATAATGAGAAAAAGTAGATGATGATTGTATGCGTCGTAAAAAACACAATAAGCATCGTTGTGTTGAAAATAATAAAAAATCAATAGCAAATTCAAATCGTGCAAAGTGATAAATTAGCAAAATAAATTCACCAAAACTTGGCTAATTGCAATTTTGGTGGTCTATTGCATAGACAAGTGTTAAAAGTGAAGGTAAATATTGGAGGATTTGTAAATAAATCATGTGTAGAAAATCGCATCAAGCCAGAGTAAAATCCAAGGTTAATTAAAAGGGGTTATGTAAAGTGAGCGTCATCAATTAATTTGTAATGAAATGTAATTGACTTAATTTGTGTGGATTTTGATGTGCCATCGACCGGATTGTTGTTTTTTTTTGGCGGACACTGACCAAAAATTTTTTTGTATGATTTTCATAGGTTTAGAAACGCAGGTTCGAGATGGAAGCAAATAATTTAGATCCAGATGAAAGCTCATATATAAGAGCACTGGAAGCAGCCCTTGATCTGGGACCATTTACAGCCTATGCTCAAAAGGTCCTCAATGGACCGATCGTTTGCAGCAGTTCTAGTAGTAGCAGCAGTAGTAGTGCCGAATCAGATTCAGACGAAGACAGTGACGAAGCAGAAATAGGTAAAATTTAATAGAAATTCCTCTTGAAAGGCACTAAATTTTCATTTTTTTTTTTTTATTTTCAGAGAAACGAAAACAGAAACAGCTTTTATACAATTTCAGTAATGTCAGACAAGACCGACAATGGCTCAAAGATATGTTGCTAAGTGATACAAGTAGCAGTTCCGAAATCTCAGATGAAGATGATTACGTTAAAGAAATGTTAAAAAATCACATCAGAGAAAAACGAATTAGGGAAAGATATCATCAGAATTCAAGTGTGAGTAAAATAATTTTTAAGTGAATTCTTCCATTAATCAATTAAATCTTTACAGAGAGCACAATATGGATATTACAGTGCTTCAATTTTATCAAAGCGAGATGTTTATGAAGAGCATCGACAATCTGTTCAAGGAAATCGTCGTCGAAAACGAAAGGAACGAATGCAAAAACCAGAAAAACCTGGCAAAGTAGCAAAAGTGAAAAAACAATCAAAACTGAAAAATGACGGTGATGATCAAATGTCTGATATAATGGATCAAGTTGATTGGGAAGAGCATATCAATGATATGACAAATCTCGAAACAGCTGATGGATTTGATTCAAATGCAACTAGTCCCTTGCCTGGTAGTACGCCTAAACCGGGAATGCGTGGTCGAAGAAAATCAAGTTTCCTTAAAACACCTGAAGCACTTGCAGCGAGACGTAGAAAAATTTGGCAGATGATGTCAAAGAAAGAAGTGGGCAAAGTACAAAGAGCCAAAGTGAATAATCATAAAGAATTGGTGACAGGTGCAAAACGAGTAGCAACACTTTGTATGAAATCTATGAGACACAAAGCAATGCAATCACAAAAGGTCATGAAAGAAACGATGTGGCGTGCGAAGAGATTGACAAGAGAAATGCAAAGTTATTGGAAACGATATGACCGAGTTGAGCGAGAGACAAAACGTCGAATGGAAAAAGAAGCTGAAGAACAAAGAAAAATGGATGTTGAACTGATTGAAGCCAAACGACAACAACGAAAACTCAATTTCCTAATTACCCAGACTGAATTGTACGCACATTTTATGTCAAAAAAATTGGGATCTGGCACGCAGGAAGAACAACTTAGAATTTTAAGTCAATTAGATGAAGAAGCAAATCCAAGGCTAGCGAACATAGATGATTATGACTCGGAAATGATGAAAGTGAAAGCACAAAAAAATGCATCAGATGCGTATTTGACAGAACGGGCAAGAACAAAACTTTTTGATACCGTTCTCAATTCAACGTCGCCAGTTAATGTTCCTCAAATCAAAACAGATCCTGATGGTCGAATCGTAGAGCTACCACAACCAGCAATGTTCAAAGGAAAACTAAAAGGCTACCAGATCAAAGGTATGACATGGCTTGCAAATTTATATGATCAAGGCATCAGTGGAATTTTAGCAGATGAAATGGGTTTGGGAAAAACAGTGCAATCAATTGCTTTGTTGTGTCACATTGCTGAAAATTTTGGTGTGTGGGGTCCATTTTTAATCATTTCACCTGCATCAACGTTGCACAACTGGCAACAGGAAATGGAACGATTTGTGCCAAGTTTTCGTGTGGTCCCATATTGGGGTTCACCAAATGAACGAAAAATTTTACGTCAATTCTGGGAACAAAAGGACTTGCATACCAAAGATGCTAGTTTCCATGTTGTCATTACTTCATATCAGTTAGTTGTATCGGATTACAAGTATTTCAATAGGATTAAATGGCAGTATATGGTGCTAGATGAGGCTCAGGTGAGAAAATTTAAATATTAATATTTAAGGATAGTTCTTCAATCTATATTTTACATTTTCAGGCAATTAAAAGCTCATCATCAGTTCGATGGAAGCTCTTATTAGGATTCAATTGTCGTAATCGACTGTTACTGAGTGGAACCCCCATTCAAAACAGCATGGCAGAACTTTGGGCCTTACTTCACTTTATCATGCCAACCCTTTTTGACTCACACGAAGAATTTAACGAATGGTTTTCCAAAGATATCGAATCTCATGCAGAAAATAAGACTGGAATTGATGAGAAACAAATTTCAAGGTTACACATGATCCTTAAGCCATTTATGTTGCGTCGTATCAAGAAAGATGTTGAAAATGAATTATCCGATAAAATTGAGATTATGGTTTATTGCCCGCTGACAACAAGACAACGACTCCTTTACATGGCTTTAAAGAAAAAAATTAGAATAGAAGACCTTCTTCAGTATAGTCGTGGATCGAGTGATGGTCATCATGATAAAACCGTTACATCAAATTTAATGAATTTAGTTATGCAATTTAGGAAAGTGTGCAATCATCCTGAGTTGTTTGAACGACGTGACTCTAAAAGTCCATATGCGATGAAAGGTCAGGAATATCAACTGCCACGATTAATTTTCAATGAAGCTTTCTTAGAACGTGAAATTCCTAGTAAAAAGCATTTATTATACAACAAGTTCAGTATTTACAAAGCCGAAAATGTACACAAAGACATGTTTCCTAGACAAAAGGGTGATAAAACAGTAAAATACTGTCGATATTTGGACTTAAGTTACACAAATGCCTTTGGTTTCGCTGGAATTACCGACCTAACACCTGGTGAAATTGAAAAACTCACACTTGGTGGACTAATTTACTATTTCCAGAATTGTAAGTCACTGAAAAAACGACTTGAATTGTTAGTGCATCGAAGAAAATGGTGGTCAAATACAAATAAGAAAGCAATTTTACTGGAACCATCATTCATGCAGCCATTTTCAATTAAAACAACGTGTCATGACAGTATTTTACATGAATTATTATTCACTGCCTATTCTTGTAAAGAAAGTACAATTTACACACACACCACTCACCTCTTTCACTCAATGCCCGAATCAATGGAACATCGAATTATCCGAAGTAAGCATCAGCCTTTTGTTAAAATCGAACCTAAAATTGAGGAGATTGTACATGAAACGCGATTGAGGTCACCCATGAAATCACCAACAAAATCACCGATAAAATCACCGGCAAATTTAAATCAACAACTGACAATCAAAACACCAAATAAAACTGCACACAATTCAGGTCCTAAGAGTCCGAACAGTCAAATGTCACTGCTACCTGAATTTTCATATCGTTTCCGTCCTCCGGCACTTATACACAATTACAGAACAGAAATGCCATCATTTGTGAGTAGCATAATACCACGAATTCAGACACGAGTACGTAAAATGTACTGTGAAAGTCGAGAAGCTGCATGGCTAGCGATTCGTTGCGAACAGGCCGACAATCGTGATGGTCAAGCGTTAATGAGTGAGGCAATTGATGCATCAAAACCACCAAGAGGATGGTCAAATATTCAAATACCGGATAAGCAAACACTTGTATCAGATGCGGGAAAATTAGCTGTACTAGATTCACTTTTAACGAGACTTAAGGCAGAGAATCATCGTGTCTTAATTTACAGTCAAATGACAAAAATGATTGATCTGCTTGAAGAATACATGTGGCATAGAAAACATCGATATATGAGATTAGATGGGTCAAGTAAAATTTCGGCAAGGAGAGATATGGTAGCTGATTTTCAAACGCGACAAGATATTTTTGTATTTTTATTGTCAACGAGAGCAGGAGGATTGGGTATTAATTTAACAGCAGCTGACACGGTAAGTCAAAAATTTTTTAATTGCATTTTTTTTTTATTTTAAATGTCAATGTCATCAGAATTTTTTTGCATTGATTACATTTTATAATAATGGAACTTATTTACAATTGATTGTGATGCATTTTAAAAAAAACATAGAAGACCACCTTGAATATAGAACAGCAATATTTATGTTATGAATTGACAGTTACAACAACAGGTTTTTTTGTTCTGATATGAAATGATTTATGTTTTAAGTTATGATTCAATTTTAAAGTTGCCTTTGTAATGAGTTAAAAAGGATTTAGGGCTGAGCGAATTGTGCTCAAAGTGCTTAGGGTGTCAATCAGACGAGAATGAGAGTAAGAGAGAGAGCGTGTGAGAACGAGAGAGAGAGACAGTACCTCGAATTATGTAAAAAATTGTATTTTTTGATGCATTTTTCTCTCGATTTGAAATGGCAAGTCAAGAATCAGGCACAGTATAGTTCTACAAACCCTCCATACACACGTACAAGTCGGTGTAAAGTCCTGAAAAGCCAAGAAAGATAAAACCAAATATTTTCTGATGCAGTCGTAAATGAATATTGATAAATAAGGTTCTGAATCATCAATTTTTTCTTCATAATGACTTTGACTGGTCGAAATTGAAAATTTTACGATGCCGATGAAAAGTCAGATGTCCTGCATTTCGGTAATTAAAATTTCTTCAATTTAATGACCGTGTCGTATCAAAAAACTTTCAAAATAGAATTAATAACTTTTTTTTTCTTTTCAAATTCAATGAAAACAGGACATTTAATCACCATCTCTCTTAATGACAGTTTGAAATTCTTCAAATTTTTTATGATGTAACACGATACGATTCAATGAATAACTTTTAAATGAAGAAAAAAACTTTACAAGCTAAAATACAAGTAATAAAATTTTTATTGCCATTTGCCTATTTTTGTTTTATTTTAAAATTTTAAATTCAAACCCCTTTCCTTTAATGATTTTTTTTCTAACTTTTCAAATAAAATAAAATTAAATTACTTTTTTTTTCCTAACACATCTGAACCCATCTGAACGATGATAGTTATCAAGTCATAAAAAATTAGAAGAAAAAAACATCAAAATAAAACATTAATTTTTTCTTCATATCCTATTATTTCAATGGATTAGAAAACAATAAAGCAATAAAATTATAAAAAAACACATGACTTTGTGGTTCGTTACGTCTAATAAAAAAATTAAGAACAAAAAAAAACACACAAAAGAGTTAAGTAAAAGGGGTAACAAAGCCAGCCGGTTGGCATGTGTATTTATTTTTAATTTTTTTTATCTTTAATTTCTTTTAATATGAAAAAATTTTCACCTTAACCTTCGTCAATCAATATCGTTATTATTATTCAATTAAGTCACGCGTTAAAAGTATCGCCATAATGAGATAAAAATGAAAAAAAATGCATCAGCTGACTAAACATTTTTTTATGGTATCATTTTTTTTATTCTTCAAATGAATTTTGGTCAAATTTAATTTTGAAAGGACTTAACTGGCTTTAAAGGCTTGCACTCGGATCAATTTCTATTTTCAGAAAGTCTAAGCTTTTATTTGATCATTCCGAAAAGTCACCGCCTTTATTTCGCCGTTAATTTAAATTGAGTTGCTGGAAAACGAGACCTTTTGCATGGCTAAAGTGAAGTTTTCCACAAAATTTTTGACAATCATAACAAAAAAATTCTCAAAATTTTACCGACTTGAAATTTCCTCTATTTTTTAAGGCGACGCCTTATTTGAATGTGTCTTTGAATTTTCCATTTCATTGAACCATATCAAATTTTTGGTCCGATCGAAGAGAAATTTTAAGTGAAATTTTACTGAAAATTGTTTAAAGCATCGCCTTAAATTTATAGTAATTTTTCACGCGGTTAAAATATTGATCCATTCAAGGTTTTAGACATCAAAACCCTCATATCGGAGCATTTTAATCAACGTTAAGTTCAATTTTACATAAAATCCACATTTTTCAATCACCTTAACTTAAAATTCATGATTAAATCGAATCGCTCTACCTTCATTTCATAAGAAATAGAAGACTTCTAGGTGGATGAACTTTGAATATTAATCACCTTCATTTTTGCTACTGTTTTTTTTGTTCTTTAATGTACAACAGAATTATTCAAAATAATTGTCAAGGTCATGACAGTTTGAAATTGAATGAAGAAATGACTTATGTTCAATGTGTGTAAAAATTTTTTTCTGTCTGAAAACAGAGATTATTTTTCAAGTAATTCTCATGATTTTGTGTCGCCTTAATTATAAAGTCAGAAAGCATAAGTATTTAATATATTTTAAATAAGTTTATTCTGATATGAATAATAATTTCTCATTTTATTTTTACAAAAATTTGTTCTTTTAAACACATTTTCATTCATTGAATTTGAGTAATGAAATTGAAATTTAGAAGTGGCTTTTAACATTCAACCACTGTTTGATGAGCCCTGAAATCCTTTTTTTGCTATCAACTAATTCGGGGCTGTCACTACTTGAAATTGATCTTGTGTCAGCAACATGTGCAATTACTAGAAATTTCAAATTAAATTAATTTTTGCATGAAATTTAAATTGAAATTAAACTTACATGGAAGAACAACGGCTGGTGCTTCGGAATTTAAGTCCTCTTGGCGTCCCATTGCTCTCCAGGGATCTAATTGACCTTGAGTGAAATAGCAATTTGTCATATTAGGATTAAATCCACCATAAAGGACGTTAATTCTTTGAGCGTTCGATTCAATTTGATTTGATGTTAACCTTGAAAATGAATTTAAATTTATCTTATTTTCAATTCAATGAAATTTCTTCAACTTACGATTCATCAAAGAAGTCACGACACATTGTGAGATAAAGTTCAAGCGGAAAACTAGATCCAAACGGTTGTTTGTCCGATCCTGATGTCTGATACCATCCAAATTCGGCACATGTTTGGTAAATCCATGGTCTCAAATAAGGAGACATCCAAGAAATTTCACTGTAATCCTTAACAAATTCATTGTATTCATGTTTGAAACAAGGATCATTCAAATTTTGCACTGTCCATTCAGCATATCGAGTCAAAGCGTCCTTATTTTTATCGGCAGTTAATTTTTTGCATGCACTTTCAATTGAAGTAACACTACAATGAGATAAAATTTATAAGAATTTGATTAAATAAGTTTAATCGCATATCTTACGTTGCATATTGAACTAATCCGGCAACGTTATCAGACAATTCACTGAAGAGACTCCACACGTCTAACTGATTTGTTGTATTAAGTGGAGCACATAACTTGAATTCTGTATTGATACGTTCGGGTTTTCCCTCTTCAACGAGTTTCTCGAGTTCTGCATAAGCTTCTTCGAATACGTCATGACACTCTTGACCACCTACCAACATGATGGCTTCACTCATTATTTCCTTGTATTCAATGAAATCGAGTTTTGCGAATATTGGAGCACTTGATGACCATACACCGTTGACTAAGTGAGGGTATTTGAGTCTAAATGTGATTTTAATTAAAAAAACGGTCTTGAATAACAAAAAAAAAATAAATGTTACCTAAACCACGTGACCATTGTTGCTGAATACGATCCACCCAACATAACAACACCAGAATCTTTAAGTTCAGGATTTGTCTCCTTAATATACGTAATAAAATGAGCCAAATCGGCAAGTGCTTGATCAACACTCAGCCATTGAAGATTTTCATATGACATATTATCAGTAGGGTGACTTTGCCCGTAATATCGATGCTCTGTATAAAATAAAATTCCATTCAATTCCTTGGCCATGTCATACCAGTGCCCGCCCATAATAGAGCCCTCTGAAATTTCCCATTCACCACCAACATAAATGAAAATCGGACCACCTGCTTTGAAATGTTCCCGATTTTCCATATATCTCATTTGCCATGTACGATCATCAGAGGCATTGAAATTGTCCAATTTCTGTTCAATCCATTTGGTTTCAATGCGTGTGCCGACTCTTTTCAAATATGAGGGAAATGGTTCACGATGTAAATTTACACCGAAATTTGTGGATATTCCGTGCAATGCATTAATTGAATGAATTAACGCAAAAATTAGCAGTGTAACTGATAAAATTAGCTTCATATTGAAGGAGTGAGTGCTGAAAAGTAACTGAATTGAATTCAGGCACAGTTGGTGCTATTTTATTTATTTTTTTTTAATTGGAGGCAGATAAGATAAACGAATTTTACAGTAGTTGAATTGATTTTATGTATCGCGTAAACAATTGAAAGTGATAACGCAAACAAAATATACACACTAATAATGTTAAGTAATTTTGAAGGGATCTTGAAAACCACTTGGATTAGATTTTATGTCAACAATTTAAAGCGATTTCTGGATTTTCAAAATGCGTTTATAATTTGAAGAGAAATTTCCACGTTGAAATGTTGATTTAATTTTGTCTCTGAGCGCTTACAACAAATGTAAATACAAAAAACACAAGTTTTCAATCAAAATTTATTGATTTCTTCAATTTAACATGATTTCAGAGATTTCAATCTTTCAACCATTGTTCGACCATTAACCACACTTTTAATTTTGCCTTTTTCATTGCCTCTGAATCTTTTTCACTAATTGATTGCATGTCAAAGCAATGTCCATAATTAGGGATGACAGTTGCAGGTGAAGCTTCATTTTGTGTTTCACGGACTCCAATTACAGACCAGGGATCGATGTCACCATGAGTAAAATAAACATTTGTCACATTTGGAGTCAGTCCACCATATTTTCGATTATTTCTTTCAATTTTTAATTCAATCACATCTTTTGTGAGAGATTTATCAAATGCATCAGCGCATATTTGAAGATATAAATCTAATGGAAAACTTTTTCCAAACGGTTGAAATTCCGAATCTGATGTCTTGTAATAACCAAAGTCAATGCATGTCTGATAAAAATATTGGCGAAACATTTCATTTGGATTGCCCCATGTGACATTACCGTAATATGACAAGAAAAAGTCATATCGAGTGTCCAGACAATCAGTGCCATACAAAATTCGCATGAATTCTGCTAGGGCTGTAAGACCATCGTACTTTGGATCTGTGAAGATTCCACAAAAATATTCAATGACTCCATTAAAGTGATATTGCACTACAGTTCCTAAATTTCCCGAGAGATGATCAAAAAAACTCCAAACATCAAGTTTATTGTTAATATCAAGATTTGAGCACAAATTGAATTCATCGTTAATTCGAGTCACATTTCCAAGTTCAATGAGACGCTCCATTTCAGCGAATCCTTCTTCCAATCGATTGTAACACGCTTGACCTCCAATTGATTTAAAGGCATATCCCATATGTTCCTTATACTCGTAAAAATTAACTTTTGCAAGCAATGGCGCACCTGATGCCCAACTACCTGTCACAATGTCTGGGTATTGTTGGCGCATCCAAACAGCCATAGAACCGGCATAAGACCCACCCATGACAATCACTTTACTGTCTTCAAGTCCGGGTGTTACAGATTTAAACCACACAATGAATTTCGCTAAATCATCTAATGCCTGGTCAACATTCAAGTATTTGAGGTTTTCAAATGACATGTCACTGAAAAGGAAAAAAAAAATATTTGAATGTAAAATTCAATATTTAGTTCAAAAAAATTAAGATTTTACTTTGTTGGTCGACTCTGTCCGTAATAACGATGCTCAGTATATACAAGAAATGCATTGTGTTGCCTCGCAATATCATAAAAATTTCCTCCCACTACCCAATCGGGTGTAATTTCCCATTCAGCACCAATCACGATGAATAACGGACCACCTGCGATGAAAAATTCATCATTTGCCAAAAATCTCATTTGCCATTTCCTTGTGTCAGTTTCATTGAAATTATCCAAGTCAGTGGTAAACCAATTGGTTGTCACATCCTTTGTATTGAAAATACTTCTGGATGGTGGTGTTGGTGGTTGATGTGTGTGTTGCAAAATTTTAAATGGACTTAATTTTGATTCACATGAGGCGTAAATCAAAGATAGCACGATTAAAATTCGAAACATTCCGGAAAAAATATTGAAATGATAATTTTTTGCTAAGAAATTTTGACTTGAAATTACTTTTCATAATATTTTTATATCATAAATGCTCTTACACTACTGAATTTTGTTTTGACTTTACATAAATTTATACAAACTGATAAATTTTTATTCAAGTCATTGAAACTCATACTCACGTGACATTTATTTGATAAATTGGACAATAACGAGGTAAAACCCATTTGATAATATTTTTTAATCTTCAGATTTCAATGTTTTATCAATTTTTATTATTAGAAATTTACATTAAAATGATATCATTTTTTCTAAGAGTTACTTCATTTAAATTTTAAACGTCTTTGAGCCATTGCTCAACCAATGTCCAAATTTTCATTTTTGCTTCTTTCATTTTCGGTGGATCGTCCTCGGAGAGTGAATAAATATCAAAACAATGTCCATATTCCGGGATTATCATGACAGGTGCAGATTGGTTTTGTATTTTCCTCATTCCAATTGCAGACCATGGATCGACTTCACCGTGTGTGAAAAATACGTTTGTTACTCGAGGCTGCAATCCAAAATATTTATCGTTTGTCTTTTCAATATTTGAATAGATGACTTTTTTAGTGAGTGATTCATCAAACGCATCTTGGCACATATGAAGAAAATATTCCAAAGGAAATTGCGTTCCAAACGGATGAAATGGCGACGTTGAAGTTTGATAATAACCGAAATCAATACACGTTTGATATGTCCATTGTCGATGCATTTCACTTGGATTGCCCCATGTAACATTTTTGTAAATTGAGGTCTCATACCGTGGATCGAGACATTCCGGACCAAAGAGGGCTTTAATAAAAACTGCCAAGGCACTTATACTATCAGGATACTTTTCATCAATCATTAATTCACAAAATTTCTCAATTACACCCGGAGAATGATATTGCACAGTTACCCCGATACCACTTGTGATACCCTCGAAAAATGTCCATATGTCAAATTGATTATCCAAATTTAACGGAGAACATAAATTGAATTCCTTATCAATACGACTGAAATTCCCAATAAAAACGAGACGTTCCATTTCAGTGAAAGCCTCCCAAAATCGATCATAGCAATTTTGACTTCCAATTGTTTTGAAGGCCACTCCCATCATTTCCTTGTACTCGTAAAAATCAACTTTTGCTAAAAGTGGGGCACTTGACGCCCAACTCCCTGTTACAATTTCAGGATATTTTTGACGCATCTATACAGCCATTGATCCAGCATATGAAGCACCTGTTACAATTACTTTACTTTCTTCCAGTCCCGGTGTCACTTCTTTGAACCATGTTATGAATTTTGCCAGATCTGCCAATGCTTGATCAACATTCAGATATGTGAGATTTTTGAATGACATGTCACTGAAATGAAAAAAACATTTAATTGAGATCTACCAAAGATTTTTAATTGAATTACGCTGTTGGTCGACTTTGACCATAATATCGATGTTCGGTATAGACGAGAAACCCACTATGATTTCTGGCGATATCATACATATGCCCTCCGACAATCCATTCAGGTGTAATTTCCCATTCAGCTCCAATATAGATGAAAAGTGGGCCACCACTAACGAAAAACTCATCATTCGACAAAAAGCGCATCTGCCACGTTCGATTGTCATTTGAATTAAAATTATCAAGTTCTGCGATAAACCAATCAGTTTTAACATCTTGTTGATTCAAAGGACTCCTGATCGGTGGGGGAGGTGGACCATGAAGGCGATTGAAAATTTTTAATGGAGTAAAATTTATGGAATTTATGCCCGATAAGGCCAAAATTAACAGGAAAATTAAATGAAACATTACGATTTTTTTTTTTGGTGAGAAGACTGAGGTTGGAAAGAGACTGAATTTATAGCCATAATATTTTATTGTTTTTGTTTGAACTGATAAAGATTCAAAATTATCGCTTAAATTAAAAAAAATATGATAAAAAACTGAAAAATAATTGTCAATCACGCGCTTTATTTCATACAAATTACTCTTTTAACCATTTATCAACTAAATTCCAAATAGTATCTTTAAGATATTTCATTTCTTGAGTATCTCGGTCAGAGGCTGAATACAAGTCAGCACAATGTGAATGTAACGGGACAACAAATGCAGGTGCTGCCTCATTTTGTGTCTCTTTGATTCCAATTGAGGACCATGGATCGATGTCACCTTGTGTGAAATAAACATTTGTCACACCTGGACTCAATGCACCATATTTTGCATTTGTCTCAGCAATTTTCCGTTCAATCACTTCCCGTGTCAACGAACTATCATACGCATCTGTACACATTTGGATATATAACTCAACTGGGAATGACTTGCCAAATGGTTGATTTGGAGATCCCGATGTCTGATAATATCCGAAATCAACACATGTTTGGTAGTACCATTGACGCCACACAGCACTTGGTGCTCCCCATTGTGTATCTTTGTAGTAATAAAGCGTATCTTCATATCTGTATCCAAAACAATATGAGCCCCATTGAGAGCGAATCCAGGCGGCAAATGCAGCCATACCGTCAGGATAACGAGAATCAACCATAACATCACAAACACTCTCAATTGAGCCAGGCCAGTGATATTGCACAATTCCAGCTAAACTGTTACCAAAACTGCTGAATAAATTCCAGACATCAAGTTGATTGTTCAAGTCAACTTTTGAACAGAGATTGAAATCTCTCTCAATACGACTCACATCACCCGTATCAACGAGACGTTCCATTTCAGAGAATGCTTGTTCAAGGCGATCATAACAATATTGACCTCCAATTGTGCGGTATGCGTATCCCATCACCTCTTTATATTCTGAATAACGTAAAAATATTCAGAATAAATTTGAATTGATATCATTAAAAAAAAAACTCACCAACAAAATCGGTCTTTGCAAGCAATGGAGCACTTGAAGCCCAACTTCCTTGAACAAGATCTGGATATTTTTGTCGCATCCAAACAGCCATCGTTCCAGCATATGACCCACCCACTACAATCACTTTACTATTTTCAAGGCCAGGTGTCACAGATTTAAACCAAACAATGAATCTGGCCAAATCAGCTAATGCCTGATCCACATTCAAATATTTTAGGTTTTCGAAGGTCACGTCACTGAAATTAAATGTTTTCATTGAATTTTTTTTGAATCGTTTTAATTCAATTGAAATAGTAATTACGGTGTTGGTCGACTTTCACCATAATACCGATGTTCTGTGTACACAAGATAGCCTCTATGATGTCTTGCCATGTCATGTGTATGACCTCCAGTTAACCATCCCGGGGTAATTTCCCATTCAGCACCAATATAAATGAATAATGGACCACCCGGAACAAAATATTGATTATTTGACATAAATCGCATATTCCATGTTGTGGTTGAACTTGAATTGAAGTTATCCAAAAGTGCGGTAAACCATTTTGTTTCAACAGCGCGTGTACTGAATGGACTGCGAGCTGGTGGTGGAGGCTCACGATGAATGTTCTTCAATAAATTCAATGGAGTAAATGACCGGCCAGACACATCAGCTGCTTTGACTGAGTACGTCAAAGCAACAACGATGAGTAGCAAAAATCGGAACACTGTAAGCATAGTAATTGATTTTTATTAAACTGTGTCTTATCAATTTTGTGTTTTAATTGTACGAAAAAAAATCCTACTTTTGATTTAAAATTAATTTGAATTGTGTTTAGACCTCAACCAAAGTCAAGGCTTGACTAAAATAAAATTTTGAGTGGCATCCGAATTTAAAGCCCATACAAATAATCAAAAAATGTTAATTCAATTGTTGTGTTCTTATCATTTCAATGATAGGAAGTTAAATAACCCAATCATTGTTGATAAAAAAAAATTTAAAGTTAAGATTAAAATCATTGTCTTTAAAAAACAAAAATAAAAACATTCATTTTACATTAAGTCTGACATTGATTTAAAAATTTGATTTGAGGCGAGTTTTAATGCACTTAGGATCCAGAGGCGGATGTAGAAATTTGGTTTTGGAGAAAGGGGAATGCAAATTTATCTGTAAAATTCAAATTTTACCTGTTGACGCAATTATTCATACAAAAATTAAATCATAAAAGGAGCTGAGTCCTCTACTTGTCCCATATTCGAAAATTCGTCAGTTTCGTCATCAAAATTTCGTAAAATGTGTTAAAAAAAATTTGTTCATTTCAGTTTTTAGTTTTTTTTAGTTTCGGTTTTCATTTTCGAAACTTAAATTTTTTCCTCGTAATACCAAAAAAATAAATCTTTGGCTCCCAAGGCTCCAAAAAACCCATAAATAAAATGGAAGTGTGATCGGAAATTTTAAAATCAGGTCTAACTTCTTAATTTAATGATAAAGAATAATCTTTTTGCTACCATAAATATTAAAATAATGAACCGTTTTATCAAAATTTGATACTGTTTATCAAATTCCTAGATTGATTTTTTTATCAGTTCATTCATTGAGATCTGTAAAACGCTAAATTCAAAAAAAAAACGCAAATTTCATTGATTTTTTAACGGTTTTTATTGATTTTCCTATGACTTTTATGTAAATTTACTTCAACCATTCCAAAATGAGAGATCGCACTCTCAATTTAACCATCATCATTTCGGGCGAATCTGCCAATGAAATTGAATAAAAGTCCATGACATGTGCCGCTTCTGGTATAACGTCAGCTGGCGAGGACTTTGATCTGTCTTTTTGCACTCCCATCGGTCTCCATGGATCCAATTCACCATTCGTATAATAAACATTCTTTGCCGGGATATTTGTTGCCTTGTAAACTCCGTTTATGTATTTCGTACTATCTTGAAGTGATTTCAAATTAAATTCTGCTCCATACACATTTTTGCACAATTCAACATATAACTCGAGAGGAAAACTCGATCCAAATGGTTGTTTTTTAGATCCTGAAGTCTGATACCATCCAAATTCATTACATGTCTGATAGATCCATTGCCTATATGCATCGTTAGCTGGATGATTCCAATTCGTTTGACTATAAAACGCAATATCATTTTCAATGATATGACTAAAACAACTTGATCCGTAAATTAGTCGAACATAAGCAGCTAGTGCAGCAATTCCATCAGGATAGCGTGAATCTGTGATAATGCCACACACATTTTTAATTGTACCTGCACGAGCATTTTGCACGGCAGCTGCCATGATATTTGATAAACCACTAAAAAAATTCATTACACTCAGTTTTTGACTCACATCAAATGGATAACATAAAAGAAATTCATTTTCAATGCGGGAAACTTGATTCAATTGAACTAATTTTTCCATTTCAGTGAATGCTTCGTTGAGCCGATCATAACATTGTTGACCTCCCACTTGCTTATATGCCTGACCAACAACCTCCTTGTATTCAATGAAATCAGCTTTGGCTTGTAAGGGAGCACTCGATGACCATGCTCCATTGCAATGTTTGGGGTATTTGTGCTTAAACCAGGCAACCATGGATCCGGCATAAGATCCCCCATTTATAATGACCTTTGAATTTTTCAATTGAGGAATATTGGCTTTAATGAAATCAATAAAATAAGCTAAATCGGCAAGGGCTTGATCTACAGTGAGATATTTTAGGTTTTGAACTGAGGTGTCTCTGAAAGAAATTATTTTATTACAAATTTACATTGAATTTGGGTAAATTTTAAGAAAACTCACTCAGTTGGTCGACTTTTTCCATAGAATCGATGTTCTGTGTAGAATAAAAACGCACCCACTTCCTTTGCAATGTCATAAAATCGTCCAGCTTGAATCCAAGGTGGACTGATCTCCCATTCACCACCAACAGTAATGAAAATTGGACCACCCTCTCGATACAAAGCATTATTAGCCAAATATCTCTATAAAAAAAATAAACAATAACACAATAAAATGATTTAGATTAAAATCAGATAATTACTGGAATTTAGATCAATCATAACACAGCATATTATTATTATGACAAATTATTAGATTACAGATTAAAAACAAATTATTACAAAAAAAATCACCGAAATTGATTAAAATAAATGGAAATTCTCACCATAAACCATGTACGATTATTTTTTGCATCGAAATTATCCAGTTTTTGTTCGATCCAATATTCACCGACATTGTCTGGGGTTCCTTGAGCAATTATTGGTGGTGGTGGCTCTTTATGGAATTTTTTTAGAATGTCAAAGCCAGTAAATTTCAAATCACGACTGAATCCTGGATCGAAATTCAATGCCGATGCAAAGACGTTCAAGGCAGAAAATGTTACAATTAATAAAAGTTTTGCTACAATGAAATGAAATTCAATGAATATTTAAAAATAAAATATCTGGTTTGGAATATTTTTGTTCTTACTCATTTTTCGTTGAAATTTATTTTTTTTCTGTTGAAATGTAATTGAATCAAAATTAGAGACAAGACTGATTTTTTTTACTTCAGTAGCAATACATTTATATGATTTTATTGGGCTTTGAAATTAAATTATCGGTAATATGAACTGATAATTGATAAAAATAATTTTAAAAAATACACATCAAACAAAAAATTACTATGAAATTTAATGAGAGCTCTCGTTTGGAATTCTCAGGGCTCAAGGCGTCGAGAAACTTGACGAAAGTAAAAGGGATAAATTGAAAGAGAGAGACAGAGATATTAAGAGAGAGAGAGAGATATTAAAAGAAAGAGAGAGATTTCAAGAGAGAGAGAGATATTAAGAAAGAGAGAGATATTAAGAGAGATAGAGAGAGATATTAAGAGAGAGAGATATTTAGAGAGAGAGAGATTAACACCTTAGTTCGAACATATGCCATGCACTCAATGTCGAAGATGAGAGAAAAGATTTTCGACCAGAAATTTCATGAAACTCCTAAAAAAATATCCATTGACCATTTTTTCCAACGTCTTTGTTAATTGATATTGACTAAAAACCACCAAAAATGTCACCTGTACAAAATATTTTGTGTAAAATTCAGTGCTGATTCATGTAATTATGAATCAAAGTCCACCTCGTCATAATTTTTTTGATTCAATCGGCAACTTTGATTGATTTTACCTCAAATGTGATAGCACTTATCATTTTTTTTTCATAATTCAATGGCACCGCAAACGCCGTACATTACCATTAAACGTTGATCACTTTCTTTGAATTGAAGATCAAAAAATCATATCAATTTCTTTTTTTTTGCTTGTAAAAATAATAAAAATCCTTTTTTTTATTTTAACTGTGCTCCAATTTCTTTTAATATTTTTTAAAAATAATTCAATCGATTCATTCATTGTCTGTTCAATGTTCTTCTTGTATTTTGTCGGCATTCTGAATTTAATATAAATAAAGTTTTTATGATGATATATGAGACACGAATCAAAAAATATAATAGTGTTTTATATTTTTTCTTTTCTTTTACTCTTCATTTTTTTCGTACAATTTTTTAACATTAATATGAACTAAATAGCATACTCATAATATAAAAATCAATTCGTTTGTGGCTTTGTACAGCGGAAGTTGCCTAAATATGTTTTAAAAGTACAAAAAAAAAGTTAAGTGAAGTCTCTCTAAAAAAAAGTAATGTACTGTCTGCAATATGGGTAAAAGTAATGCAATTTATTTATTTAAAATGTTTTTTGATCAAAATGCAAAAAATTACACAGAAAAAAAAGAATAAATAAACGACTGAGTGAAGTCGAGTGAAGCAAATACAGTTGTTAAGTAAATTTATGTATTTATAGCAATGAATGTTTTTGTGGTTACTTTAAAAATACATTTACATCGAAAAAAAAAAGAACAAAAAATCGTGTGTAATTTTTCTTATTGAAAATTTAATAAAATAAATAAAACTGATTATTTTTCATAGAATTTCTTGTAAAAAAAATACCTGTTCTCATTGAAACAGTCAAAATTAATATGATTGCAGTTAATAACCCTTCTTTTATCTGTATGCTTAAAAGAAAGCCGAAAAAGTAGAAACCGAAAAGGATATTCAATCATTTCCTTCCATTTTTCTATTGTTTGTCAATCGTTCAAATTACACACAGTAGCGGCAAAATTACTTGATCAACTGCATTGAGGTTGTCTAAGAAAAAGAATGAGGAGAACAAAAAAAAATATATTTAATGATGTTAAATTTACACCTTCAATTCTCTTTTATTGTGTCACGTTTTGTCTAGAACTGAACATGACACTAGATTAAGTTGTTTGTAACTCTTTGAAGAATAAAATGTGTGTCTGTCAAAAGGGAAGAAAAGTGACACAATACATTGAAACATTTTGTAGATAAGCGTCTTGATGTCTATTTAATTTTAATTTTAAAGTGTGACAAAGCAATTTAATTCTTTTCACTTGAATTTAAGTGTTAATTAATTCCACGTTTCATGTGCTGTGTGTTATTTAAATGTGATGTTGGAGAGGCTTAAAGTGAAAATGTTAGGAAATTTAAAGGAAAAAATAATTTTCCGCATTTTTCCAGACTTCAGCACGTACCACCTTACAAAAAAACCTTTGAACCCATCTTAAATGCCATGAAATGAATGCTTGGTGAGGGTAAAAATACAAAAAAGAGCTGATTTCCTTCAAGAGATATTTTGGGAATGGGCTTTAGAGCTTCAAACTGTCGCCCTGACCTAGCTTTCCTAGTATCACTCTCTAATTGCGTTATTTTACACTCCTTTTTGTTTTTGGTTTTGGAAGTAGGCTCAAAAATTGTAATCCAATACTCAGATTCAGGTTCTGGACTGGACTTTAGCAACAAAGACAATCTGTCAAATTCCTCCGATTTTTTGTATCGTTTTTTTTTTATAAATTTCTCTTTAATTGACGTTGTATCTTCATTTTCCACTATTTTTTTGTAGAAATCATTGAAATCACTAGAAAATCGTAGTATCTCGAGAGCTTTTTCGATTTACATCGATACGACGAGTTTTTCATCAGTAAATAACCTTTTAAAATATTAAATGATCAAAAACCGTTACATTTTGCAAGATTTCTTTGTAAAACTTTAAAATTATTTCAAATTAAATTTATTTCCTTAATCACACTTAACTCAATAATTAAAATGTTATTATCTGCTAATTAAACAAATAAACTTTTATGTTGATGCTTAATTTAAACTTCAAACTACCATTTAAATGTCAAATAAATGCTCAACACCATCATACATAATGGCACGAATTATACCATTAAAAAAAAAGAAGTTGCCTTGAGCATTAACATTTTCATTGCACTTGTTTCACATTAAAATTTACAACAAATTTTATGTTTAAGCAAAGAATCATTTAATAAAATGTTCAAACTAGTTCGGAAAAATTATCACCTTATCTCTCTTTTATATTCAAGATTTTTGTTGTAAGTGAATTAAATTGTGTGATTAATTTAATTCAATTAAGGAAAAAATGAAAAATTGTGATAGAATATGATATGAGAGAGGAAGAGAGAGAGAGAGAAAGCACGCGTCCCTCTCATTTTTTATGGTGACAACTCAAAATTGCAACTGAATGCTCTTTAGAGGTTTAGACTTTGAGTTTTACAGCCCTAAAATATTCAAATAAAAAAACCGTGAAAATCCGTTAAAATTTTTCAATAAGCAATTTCTTTTTATTTTTATAAAGAGCTCGTGATATTTTTTACTGCCTTCTCTTAGTTCAAAGCCGAACCACTGATCAGTTTATAGATCATCATCACATTGATTGAAAAGCTCAAATATTTACAAAACAAAAAAAACAATCAACAAACAAGTAATGCATCCAATTTCTAAAACAAATACGTTCTTTTTCATATAACAATACCGTTTTTTTTTGTATTATACTGTATTTATCCCATTAATTATAATAAAAAAGTAAATAAAAGAACAATTGAGATGAAAAGATAAACAATTTATGAATAGAAGGCGCCGATTTAACTATTGTATGCCGCTAATGAGTCAACAACAGCTCATCACTTTCAACATATTTGTATATGAGTGGTTATTGATGAACTTATTGACACTTTTAATTATTATAACATTTAAGCGGTGATTTATAAAAAGTTGAAAGGTCACGAAAATCAATTTCATTTTTTTTTTCAATTCATTTCATTCCAGGTAATATTCTACGACTCAGATTGGAATCCAACAGTTGATCAACAGGCCATGGATCGAGCTCATCGCTTAGGACAAACAAAACAAGTCACTGTGTATCGCTTAATCTGCAAAGGAACAATCGAGGAAAGGATTTTGCAACGAGCACGAGAAAAAAGTGAAGTAAGTTCAATTCATTCAATTGAAAAATCAATTAAAAGTATATGGAAAAAAATTGGGAATCACGAAGATAATTTCCGTAAACGCACCACGATCAATATAAAGATAAAAATTAACTAGATCATAACTCAAATAACTAAAAGGAAAGGCTCATTTATTGATTTTGACGTTTTTATTATACACCATTTCAACGATTAATTTTATGTGTGTGTGTTTGTGTGTTAACAAGCGGCATAAATCATAATTTTATTATTTAATTCCTATTCAATCGATTTAATGGGTTACTTTTTTTAAATGAAATTAATGAAACATTGCGTCTCTTATTTATGTTTATACAAAAATAAAAACAAAAAATAATGAAAACACCTCCTATTTAGTATAAAATCAGACTAGAAGCATAAAAACGACACAAGACAAGCAATTTTATCAATAACTAGAAGTGAAGATGAAATTATTTTTCGTCATGATACAACTTTTTTTTTGTTTTCATTATTACATGAAATTATTATTTTAACTATTGAACGAGTTTCAATTTTTTTATACTCACAGATGTTAAAATAAAATTAAAACTAATGTTTTGAATCACGTTCTGGTTAAAAGCTCAATGAGATGTTTTATTACATGAAAATATTGATTTGGCTTAGACTTACAAAAATCCAGTTAGCTATTTGATTTGTTAGTAAAAGGGTGTTACAATCGTGATTTTATTTAAATTTATGATCCAATTGATTATTTATTAATGCAAATAATGATAGAGTATGTCGATTATGTATAATGAAAAGTAGGAGAAAAAAAATATAAAGTTGCCAAATACTTGACTACCAATTTATTGGTTCGCACAACAGAATTTTACTGTAATTCACAATATATTGGTGGGTCATAACTTTTTGTTTTAGTTTTTTTTTTTTGTGAAATCACGTAATAGTCATAATAATAATAATACTATTTAAAAATTTGTTGTTTAAGTGAGTCGAAATTGATCATGATTGGTCAGTAACGAGTAAAATGAAATCGCTTATGTACGCAAGATACGTTAGTCTGGGCTTGACTTCCAAGGAATTCTTTCCAGGTCCTCCATTTCCATCTTTTCTGTTATGAATCATAATCAATTTCGCTCACGGTTGTCCAAGCCAACGTGTCGGTGCCAAATTTTTGAGCATTTGATGGTTCCTTTAAAACTCATAACAAGCCCAAGTATGAAATGTACTTAAAATTCCTACATTCCTTTGACAGTGGACCATTTTATGTCATTTTCACAAGTGGGATTCAATTAAATGAAAAAATAGACCACCAACATCAAACTTAAAAGTCTTTCAATATTCAAAATACCTTCTTTTCATTGCAGCTCTCAACCTTATCGCATTTTGTAATCACCCACATCTTTTCTAAGAGTAACATTTCTTTCAAAAAAGCATTCAACCACCTTTTAAAAAAAAATTACAAAATAATTAATTTTAAATAAAAACATTTCAAGTACGTCAATTCCTATCCTACATTGGTGGAGACATTTAATATTTCATTTCATAGTTTCTGTATTGCTTGAGTGTGTCTTCATAACAAAATATTATAAAAAAATATCATAAGCGATCAAAACCAAGCACGTGCTCATAAAAACATTTTTCTTCCGATTCATGTTTTTTTTTTGTTTTGATCTTCAAACTTTATCACGTAACAAGTAGCTGTTGATGAGTTTCTTGTGCCACACATCAATGTTCTTGACATTTTTTTTTGTTGTCTTTAAATTAAAACAAATATTTTAATAACAGGAAATTAATGTTTTGTATGAAAGTTTCATTTAAAAAGTGATTTTCTTGGATTGGAATTTGAATTAACGACCTTTTTAACAATGGGCTTCACCTTTCTTTGAGTTCCTTGCAATTTCTTGACACGCGTGAATGCTCATGGGCTTGGTGGATGATCGAATTTTATTTTTTTATGATTTGCTTTCAATTCTCTGAAAATTTCAGCCTAACATCCAATGAATGAGTACATCGAGGCTTCCTGTGCTCCTCTCTTGAATTTTGGAGGTCTATCGTCAGATACAATCATAACTTCATCCTCATTGTCATTTGAATTCAGGCTATATGTTTGTGGGACTTTAATTCCTCCTGGGCTGCTTCGATTTGACGGGAAAGTTCTTGTTGTGCCTTGATTTCTTGTTGTGTGGCTTCCAGGACTTTAGGGAGGGCTTCTGTTCGGGCTTTCTGTGCGTTCAATGTTGTTGTGGCTTCAGAGAGCTCATTATTTTCCTCGAGCGATCGTGTTGGAAGACTCCTTGAATCGAAATTCCTCAACATTCCATCATAAATTCATAATTAATTCAGATTCCAAGCTCATGAAAAAAAACATTCCACTTATCACTTTAAACAAAAGAATTACTTTGTAACACTAAACAAAAAATTTAAAAAAAATACTCGTACCATCATCATCTCAAACGCATTGTTACAGTAATTTTTTTAAATATTTTTCTTACAAACAATCAAACAAACAACAAAAAATAAGAAATTAAAATTCAATAGTCACCTACTTTTATTATGCAAATCATGAGATATCTGGATCAATATAAGATGAATTGTGTTGAAAATTAACTTGTTTAGCATAACAGATTGACTATTGTTGACATAAGAAATATTTTTTTTGTTTGAATTATAAATTCATTTCATTATTTTTATGAAAAGGAATTCTTTTGTAAATAAACCAAAATTTTTTTCATTGAAGGGCAAGTCAATGAACTTTTTTTCTTAATTCATAACATTAAAATAAAATACAAAAAGAAATTTAAATGGAATTAATAGAAAAGAATTAAATTCATGATTAAAATTCTAATTAATTAATTAATTAGCTTAATTACATTAAAGAAAATGACTGAAATCGAAGTAAAACGATACAAAAAAAAAGTTAAAAGAAATTTGAAAAAACAGATCCAATTCCTTAAATTTTAATGATAATTTAATCACGATATAAATTTATGTATTTTTTTCTCATTTTTTTATTTCCAGATCCAACGAATGGTAATTAGTGGTGGTAATTTCAAACCAGATACATTAAAGCCAAAGGAAGTTGTATCACTTTTATTAGACGATGAAGAAATTGTAACAAAATGTGAGTATTAATTTAATGCAGTTCAATGTCTGTTCAGTTTTTAATATAATTTCATGATAATTTGTATTTTAATTTTTTTTTCAGATAAACAAAAGACTGAGGAAAAGAAAACTACTGAAGAGGTTTCAAAAACAGACAAAGAACGCGAGAGAAAGCGAAAGCAGAATACTCAATTAAGCAAGGTATGTTAAAAAAAATCATAAAAATTTATCAAAGAAAAAAAACTAATGTCTTTTTAATTGGAAAACTCATAAAAGCATGAAAGTAATTGAATCGAAAAATGTTTTTATATTAAAATGTAATAAAAGAGTGTCATTAAATGTGCTTCAGTTAAATGTATGTTCGCACCTTATTAGAACAAATTTAGTTCTAATTGTGGGATTTAATTTAAATGACAATTTTCACACAGTAATAATGATTTTTTTTAAACTTAAATGCAGGAGCTATTTAATTTAAAAATTATAACCTAATTAACGATTTTTTTTAAAGGAAAATTTGAATTTAAAAGTGCTAGAATGAAAATAACCGTTGAACTCATTGTTCCACTAACCGATTCAAATTTTTGTGGAAATTTGAATCGTCCTTTGGATTCTGAATGATTTTTGCACATCAACCTGATTTTTTTTTCATTGAAATTCAGTGAAAAAATTCTCAAATAACAATAAATGACGTAAAATTGCTCAATTTCAATGTAACTCACATTTAATTTAGCAATTTACTTTTATTCCCCAATCATCTCAATTTGTTTTTTTTTGCTGTTATTTCCTTTTTTATTGTTATTACGATCGCTTCCAATAATTTCGGGTTAAATTAATACTTTTTTGCTCGTATTTTATTGTTAAAGGTGTAATAAATCCAAGTAATAATGATTTTATTTATTGTTCTCAAAATATTTGGAATACCGAATGAAAATATAACGGGTTAATCGGTTTCCGTAGCAAAAAATATCAAAAATCACTGATTTAATGATTATTGCATTATTATTTCTTGATTCATATTAATTTTATTTCATTTAATTTTTTTTTGTGCTTGGAGACGAGTTACCTACATTAATTTTGATTGCTATCATTTGATATTTATTGTTATGACAGTTTTTTTTAATATAGTTTGAAGTATTTAAAGAAAAAAATGCGCTTTTGAGAGCACTTTGATTTTTGGTTTATGTGTCCGATTGAAAATCAGCATATTATTTGCGGGTTTCGGGAAAAATACCTCGTATCTCTCGAGAAATGCCTTACGGTCTTAGCTTATACTTCAAAACCATTCATTGTATCAGCCTTCAGTATTTTGATCGAGTAAAGTTTCAAAACTTTGAACGTCTTGAAAATGACACAACTCCTCCTTCAGAGCACTGACGAGAGCGTAGCTGGGCCCGGGTCAATTAAAAAGTTCTCAGGCCTTTTTCAGAAAATCGAATTAAATGTTTCATCTCTCAATTTGTCTTTCATGGATTGTTACAGTTTGACATTGCTGAAGATCACAGTCAGCATGGCAAAAGTACTACTAAACAAACCAAAAAATTACAAGGACATGACAAATATTTTCAAAGCATGTGTCTTTGGAAGCCCGGACCCCAGGACTTTAGTAACCCATATTCCCCTTTCTCATTTGGTCTGCTCGTAAACTTGTCTTCACTCTATTACCGCAATGTTTGGGTTGAATTTTTATTTTTTATCTTTCAAATGTTATTTTTCTGCAAAAGACTCTGCATGCGGGGTTATCGCCAAACACTGCGAGGTGATTTGCGGGGCGTTTTCAACTTAGAGTGTTGAAAGTTTCATGTGGAAAAAATGGCATGAAAGACACGGTAGAGGATTACGAACGATGGACGGTTCCATAACCCTATAAAAGTTTTTTTTAAATTTTATTTTAAATTTGAACGTCTTCAGTAAAATCAAAATGCATTTCCTCATTCCATTAAATAATACCATAAATTTAAATATTATTTTTTGTTTGAATACGATTTATTTTATGATTAAACCCCAAATTCTTAATATTTTTTTATCACTTTATCAGTTGAAATCGGATCTCATTTAAAATTGAACCATCAAACTCTAAAATTTTGAATGTACAAAATTTCGTGTCAAAAGGCTTCAATTACATTCAATTTCTTATTTCAAGATGCATCTTTACGAATGATTAACCGTCAACCGGTAACCATGTTTCATCTTCTGACGCATTCCGAAATAATAATAAAACAAAAAAACAACTCTTCAAACTAAACTCATAAAATATTTAACAACTGTTTAATGTTGTTGATCATGATGATGATTGTTAAACTGAAGTTAAAATTGCATTTTTTTTTTTTTAATATAAAATCATAAGTTAAATTATTAAAATCACATAAAACGCATTTATTACAGGCAAGATCTATTTTGTTTACTCATAAACACGATTAAAAAAAAAGAAGACATTTAAAAAAATTATATGAGTATAATAAAAATAAAATAAGAACCTGTTTCACATCTTTTCTGTTTTTGTTGAATGTATTTAAACTTGAATTCATTCAATAATAAGAAAATATTATGTTTGTTGTGCAATATGAGGATGTTCCGGTAAGTGACTTTCTTCAGTCATTGGAACAAAAAGATTATTTTGTACATTTTGAAGGTAAAAATCATCATTTTACTCTAACCAAAAGAATCACATTGAAATTTTTTGAAGTAATCTAGGTTTGAAATTGTATGTTCTCATAAAAAATATAAAATGAATGCAAAAAAAAATATTTAACACTTTTAACATCACAGCAGGTCATCGATTATTATACGATGATATCACATTATATTCGTGGGATATGCGTGTTTCAAGACACTTGTCCATTTTATTTGTTTCAATTATTATCGTTTTGTTACTTTAAAACAAAAAATAAAGTAAATATTGCATTTCATGAAAACAAATCGATATTTAATTAAATTATTTACAAATATCTAAATAAAATGGTGTTTAAATAATATTACAATTCGGATAAGGACATGATTTATCAAACTAGTTCATATTTTATTCACATTATTGCTGTGTTAAAACAAATTTTCAAGTCATGATTTTGTCATGTACTTTGAATTTAAGTGTTATGATACATTGTTTCATGAGAATTTAATTTTAATTTAAATTCATTTCAGGATTTGCAAAAAAGACCAAAAACAGAACTGCTCGATGCGGAAGATCTTGCATTTTTAATGGACTCGGGACCTCCAAGTCCGATCCCAAGTGAAAATGGAGGTGACAATAATGGAAGTAATGATTCAAGTAATGAAGCACTCGTTGTTGATTGTGACAGATCTGGCTCCAATTCACCTGGTAAGTTAAAATTTCATATGATTTGAAAGTTGAAGTTTTTCCTGGTCAATATTTAATATAAATTTAAAAACAATAAATCATTCAAATTTAAATCGTGTCACAGTAATTAGAGTGTCTGTGTTAATGATTATGTCTTTATACAAAATGTACATGTAACAAGCGTAAAATGCTTTAAAATTAATTGTAAAACAAAGCAAAAATGAAAATCTAACTACATGCACGTTTTTTTACACGTATTTATTTTTATTTTATTGATTGTTGCTCATAAAACTAATAACAACTACTTGATAAATGAATTTTAAGAGTAAAAAGTTACAAAAAAAATTAAATACAAGAAAATTATCAATATTTCCAATAATTTCGATACACAACTCGGTAACTTTTAATTAGGAGCTTTAGGTGGGCAAACAAATCAAAAACAAGCTGAAAAATCATGATTTCACGTATTTATTAATTAAAAAATAAAATTTTGCTTTCAATTATTATTATTATTATGCACGTATTATTTGTAATTTTACTTTTTATTAAAATACAAGAAAAAAAAAATGTTTTCATGTTGCATTTTATTGAAAATTAATCATTTATTTACAAGGAGATAAATTCGTTGAATTGAGATTTCACGGAAAAAACGTAGGTGTGATTCCCGCATCAAATTTTCAATTAGAGTAGTTTCCCACCTCAATTGATGGCAAAATCATCCTAATGAAATTCATAATTTGATGTGATTCCCACCTCAATTGAGTGTATTCTGCTATCAATTGATATCGCTATACACATAATTGATAGCAGAATCACCTATAAGAGTTTTTATTCCGACATATTTTTTATTGTCAAATGTGTTGAAAAGTAAGAAAAGAAAAAAATATCAAAAATGATTGACGACTTAAGTAAAAAGTATTCAAATTTTTTTTTAAAGTTAATTTGCATGATTTCAGTGGTAAATTTTTAAATTAAATATAAAAAAAGTGTGTTGAGTAAAAAAAAATTTACATTTTTAACAGAATAATTTTATAAGAACATTGTTACAATCGATGATCGACGGTTATTTTGAAATCACAATAAAAAAATATTTATTAAAAACAAAAAAAATCATTCAGTATTTTATTTTTAATGTGTAGCAATTTTGGGTATTTTTTGATATCAATTGAGTGTAAAATCACCTCATTTGAGTGTATTCTGAAACTAAATGAGATGGGAATCGTCTCTATTAGGATGTAAAATCGTCTCAAATTGTGTGGATTTTCAACTCAAATAGGATAATATTACACTCAATTGAAAAATTTGATGCGGGAATCACACCTACGTTTTTTCCGTGAATTGAATATGAAATTTAACATCATCATGTTACTTCTTCTCTCGGTTTTTTTATTTCTCGGTTTTTTTTTTGAAAAGGATCACTTTTAATATTTTTTTTACGTTTTATTGTTAATTTTAACGGTATATTTCGAATTTTATTGTTTTTGCTTGGAATTTTAAGGATATTTTTTTTTTATTTTTTTTATTATTAATAGGATTTTTCTTAAATTTATGATTTTTATGGGATCTCGTATTCCAGGTGTGTAATGTTCACTATTGATTGTATGTTGTTACATAATTAATCATAGAAGGATATTAATTGATTGTTTGTTTTGATAATTTACAGTTTTTTGTTCAATATAAAAAGAAATTAAAATATTAAAAAATGCTGGTATTTAAAAATTATTGCTTAAAAAATGGACTACAAATGGTTTAGGGTTGAAAATGTGTTGTGATCACTTCGAACGTTTTTAGTGAATTTCGTAACTTCTGATTTTTCCGAAGTTTTTTTGTTTTTTTTCAAAATGGCGGATTTCTTTTAAAATGGCGAATTTTTCAAAAATTTTCATAATAAAAGATTTAGTCATTTTAAATTTTTTTAAAAAAATCCAACATTTAAAAAAACTTAAAAAAAAATCAAACGCTTTGGGCTTTTGATCATTTTCAGGCCCTGGAGCCTTATCACTGAGTCTGAAAATTCCGCTGAGCCTTTGCTTATACACAGGTAAAGTGTATTTCACGCACGGAGCGAGCGATATTTATATTTAAAAATAAAACATAATTGCATTCAATGAAACGAGCTCAGTGGTTAGAATTTCTCATTTTTATTATCTCTCATAGTCACCTTAAAAAAATTGCTCAATTTTGTGAGAGCTTTTCAAAAAATTTTTTATAAATTTATCCAATTATACATGAAACTGCCCTATAATGATATTCTTGGTTATCCGTCAATGTCATACCACTCAAAATACATATCAAACCCTAAATTTTCCTTTAAAAAATTATCAATTCGGAGTTTCAAAGCATATTTTATCATTACATATTATGATGATGATCCATCTGCATTTCATAATTCAAATTCTTGTAGTATTTTTTTTCCTCATCAATTTGTGTGGTATTTTTTGAGTTAAATATGTATAACATTAAATTATTATTTCAATTCCTTATAAAATGAAATTATCAAGTAACGCAAACATTTTACGATATTGAAAAGGAAAAAATAACAATTTCTTGATTGATCGCTTATTTATTTATTGAATCAATTTCATACAAAAATTACAGCAGTAAATTCATTCAACTTCATTTCAAATCAATTGAGAAATAAATTTAAAATTGATATTTTATATGCACAAAACAATCACTTTAATAATAAATAAAAAATTTATTATAAAAAGAGTAAATTTTATATTCACCTTTAAATTTAAATAAAATACACACGTTTATTATTATTATTACCTTTATATTGACTTCTGTAATATGTGTGTTTTATGTGATTTTATTTTCATTTTATTAAAAAAAAAGATCATTAAAAAGTGAAAAAAATGCAAAAATTATTCATTTACTTGTTTGGGTAATAAATGTGGTGTTAAAATGATTTAATACTGATGGAAAGAAAGTGATTAAAGGCTCTGAAAATTAAGAGAGAGAATATTTTATTTGTTGACAGGGGAGATGGCTTACTTAAATAAAAATGTCAATTAAATTTAAAATTGTAGACAGTTAATTAAAAAATGAAATGAAAAAAATATATAGATTTCAGTTAATTGATTAAGCACATGTGATTAAACAATGAATGTGAAGCGGTAATGAAAACCTACGAAAAAGGGTATGTTTAATCAAAAAAGAGATGTTTCAAAAATTGGGTCAGGGAAACACGAACATATTGAAAGTAAAAGGGTCAGTTGTTGAATGAGAATGAAATTAAATTAGATTAATCGATCGTTTAAAGTTTAATTGTTTCTAATATTTCTATTGTTTATTTGATGATTTACCCTTGGCTTTTGTTGTTTAATTCTTGACTTTAAAATTAAACGATGAAACGTATCACGTGTCAAAGATGACATACATATAAAAATAGAAGTTTAGTCGGAAATATAGGTCAGTATTACAATTCCAATATTCTTTTAAAAAAAAAACATATTAATTACAGTAAATTGAATTGTATTTCAGAGGATCATCTTTCATTCGGCGATATTAAAGGACGATCAATTACCGTTGACAGTCTTAAGGGGCATACGATGAAAATGAACTGGCAGGGATACTTACCGATATACTAACACGAAAAAAAACTTGAAGAATTCACATTTGAACTTGTCTTTATTGATTTTGGAGACCTGGTCAATTACATTTAGTATGAGTTAAAGCTTGTCACTCTCCTCATATCTGCTCTCTTTCGGATTGGGTTGGTGTGCATGCTAACATGCCACTTAAAATGAGCTCGAAGACTATTCAGAAGTAAAACAAGAGTGATTTTTACACATCTCATCTCTGACTTAACGCCTTACCCCTGTAAAGCAGTTCTTCAATTATGAATCAGTCCTCAGTCTTTTCTTTTTTTTCAACTGGCAAATAGTCAGATATGTTGAAATTCAAATCCAAACATGTTTGTCGAATTCATAAACAATTCTCGTAAATTTCTTAAAATCACGCCTCATTCCAACAACACTTATTTTATGAATTTACTCATCTCATCATATTATTATACACATAAAGTAATTAAACTGATGCTGATTGAACAATAAGTTACGGTCATAAATATTTTGTGTTTATGTTGATTACTTACTTTACTCCTTGATTATTTTCGCAAACATTAAGCAAAATAATTCTTTTAAAAGAACACACACATACAAAAAACATAACACACGAAACAGTCAGATAGTAAAATAAAAGACAATAACACGCTTCTTTACTAACAATTAAGCATTCAATTGCAAGACAAAAAAAATTAACAAATATTTCTGGTTTTTTTTCATTTATTCTTCCAGTCATCATTTCATTTTCCTTCATTTAAAAATCCAAAACAACATTGTACATTATTTAACAGAGAGAAAAAAAACAGTAATGAACATTAATCTGTGCAATACTTTGATTAAACCGAGTACAGTAAAAAGAAAATTAGTTAGTTAATTATTTGTAACATTCCTCAATATTCTATTCCGGAACAAGTCAAACAAGCTAAAATTGTAAAAATTCTATTTTCAACAATGTTGCTATTGTTAATTTGAACATTTTTATTGAAAATTGTGGGTTGCATGTTTATGTAGCATCGTTACATTTAAATTACTTCTGAATATTTTTACCAGTTACTCGAGTTGTTTGTAACATAACATTTATGGCAACATAATCATAAAGTTAATATTTTAGACAATCTACTGCAAATGTGAGTAGTTTAACTGTCAAAATAAATTGGAAATGATAAAAGGGTAATGTACCCAATGGAATTTTTTTTGCAGTTAAAATAGCTGAAGTTAATTTAAATGGTAGAAGGTGGTTGTAAAATTCATGATTTACTTCAATTTAGCGATGAAATTGATTTTTTTTTTGTTTTTCATTGAAAATATGATTTTTTTTTTTCGGGAAATGGAAAAGAAAGTTATTTGTTTTGATTGAAATTATTATTACATGAAAATTGTCAATGAAATTGAATGTAAATTGATAGGGAAAATTGCGTGTATTGAAGAATTTATGACATAACAATGATTTTCATTTAGAATAACCAAAAAAAATATTGGAAGCTCTGAAAACGGGACTAATAGAGGTCTTCAAGGGTTAAATGAAATCTCTGTTTTAAAGAAAAAGACCTATTGACGTGGCTCAAGCTATTCTACTAAATTTAAATTTAACGTACACTTTAAATTTAGTAGAATAGCTTAAGCCACGTCAATAGGTCTGTAGTATCAACTGAATTTAAATTAAGTGGACCATTGGAATATTCACTGGACATGGTAAATTTAGATACCACCAAAAGAAAATAAAGATGAGAGATGATGAAACATGCAGATACTTTCTAGAGAGCCAAGAAACTTCTGAGCATTTCTTGTGCGACTAGCCTAGCGTAAGTCTAGGAGCTTTCAACTTTTGAGCATTCCTTGATTTTTATCGAGAAGACCACGCAGTGGTTCTCTTGTAAAACCTAACCTAACCTAAGTTTAAGATCTCTGACAGTCATTACGAGTATGTACATCGGACCAGACTGTTGCATAATATCCTGTAATCATCGTCGTCATCTCAATCTTATTCTTTGAGTTTGATCACAATTTCGACTTTAAAGCTTCAAAATTCGCTTGATTCAGTTTTTTTTAAAGCAATTTTGAAAAAACAGGCCTGCAAATAAGTTATTGAGACTTGATATCCAATTTTCATTTATGTTTGAAAATGTCAAAAAAAAAATACATTTTTAAACCAATTAGACTCCAGTTTTTTGTCAATATAAAACATGATAAAAAATCGCGAAAAAAAATAATCACAGCAGCAATAAATAACCGTCACTGTTGCTGTAATGAGATAAATTTATCATTGTAAATAATGTAATATCAAATAAATATGCATAGTCAAAGTAATTCAAATTCAATTTCAAAGTAATAATATAAGCAGTAATAATGTTAATAAATTTTATTTATATTTCTTAAATAATAATCATTAAAAATTAGATTATTTGATCAATTTTATCCATGAGTTTGACAATTTTATGCCTTTTTTGTGTGAGAAAATTCATGTCAGGTGGACTTGGAATTTTTTTTTTTTTTTTTTGATAACTTAATTTATTTATTTTAATATGAAATTTTATTATGAAATTGTTGAGCATATTGCTCAAGTTAAACTAATAGATTAATAATCATAAATTTTTATTTGTTTTTGATCATCATCATCAAAGAAATATAAAAGTTCATCTTTGCATTTATGATTATTGTTCAAAATATTTAACATTCAATTCTTCTTCTTTTCTTGATCATATATATTAAAAGAATTGTGCAAGTCCTCGATTTTGACATTTTGTTGGGATTTTTTTTATGCAGTTCGTTTTGTCTATCAGAAAAACTGTCTCATACAAAATTTCAACCCGATGGTAGAGGTATTAGAGCGGCCACAAACGATTTTGGGTCATTTTTCATATAAAGGGCTTGAAACCAATCATATATATTAAAAGAATTGTGCAAGTCCTCGATTTTGACATTTTGTTGGGATTTTTTTTATGCAGTTCGTTTTGTCTATCAGAAAAACTGTCTCATACAAAATTTCAACCCGATGGTAGAGGTATTAGAGCGGCCACAAACGATTTTGGGTCATTTTTCATATAAAGGGCTTGAAACCAATCATATATATTAAAAGAATTGTGCAAGTCGTCGATTTTGACATTTTGTTGGGATTTTTTTTATGCAGTTCGTTTTGTCTATCAGAAAAACTGTCTCATACAAAATTTCAACCCGATGGTAGAGGTATTAGAGCGACCAAATTTACGATAACTTTTATTTCTAATATATTTTAAAGCGTCGCCTTTTTCGATTTGTCCTTTGTCAATTCGCTAAAGCAATGCCTTATTTCAGTTAAAACTATTTATATAATATAATATATTCTTTATTGTCGTGTTTTTTCTTTTTTAATGTGTGTTACATTAATTTGACTATTTAATGCTTTACCAAGGGGGGCTTTACAGTATTGATTACAGTTAATTACAGTATTGATTATTATTGTTTTAAATTTTTAAGAGGAAAATCTCTACAAAAACCTCTACTGTCGTTAAAACTATTTAATTTTATTCTTAAATATCGTGACAATTGATTAATTAAAGAACATTTGTGAAGCGAGTTGTGCTTTTATATAACGTAAGAACTGTTTTAGTCCTGCAGGGTCTGCCGTTAGTCTGTTGGGTCTGCCGTTAATCTGTTGGTTCTGCCGTTCGTCTGCTGGGTCTGCCGTTCGTCTGCTGGGTTTGCCGTTAGTCTGCTGGGTTTGCCGTTAGTCTGCTGTGTCTGCCGTTAATCTGTTGGTTCTGCCGTTCGTCTGCTGGGTCTGCCGTTTGTCTGTTGGGTCTGCCGTTCGTCTGCTGGGTGTGCCGTTAATTTGCTGGGTCTGCCGTCAGTCTGCCGTTAGTCTGCTGGGTCTGCCGTTAGTCTGCTGTGTCTGCCGGGTCTGCCGTTCGTCTGCCGTTAGTCTGCCGGGTCTTCCGTTCGTCTGCTGGGTTTGCCATGTGGGTATATGCTGCGTCCGCCGATTTTGTACTTCAGTGTGGGTGTGTGAGTGGGCTTCCGAGTCTGGTAATTATAATAAAATGTATTCATCTTAACTCCAATTATTCAATTAAAATAAATGAAATCTATGTCAAAGAAGTTTATTTTCAAATTAAATACAAATTTTATGGAAATTCAATAGAATAAAATTTCAAAGTATTTTGTATTTCATAATCTGATATTCCTTTGAAATAAAACAATTAATCTCATCTTCAATAATATTTTGATAGTTAATATACAATCCTGAAAATAAAATTAAATCAAAAATTCATTCAAAAACTTGCCCGCCCCGATAATGCCCAACAATGCATTTTTAATGGAAAGGTGTTAAGTCTTTCCTATTATTCAAAAAAAATTTCATTGTTATTCGAATTGAATTAAATTCTTTTTACTTTTCCATAGTTTTTTTTTTAACTTTTTATAAATAATAACAACAATAGCATCAAAAATATATCACATCTCAGAAATAAAGATTAATTTAGTTGACCCATCATATTATTGTCCATACAATATTCTGCGGCATATCTGATCGCCTTTAATTTGTGTTTTACCTGCTATTATATTAATTTGCCTCTCTCTCACAATCTTCTTGATGATATTAAAAAAACATGAGAACATGTATCGGTTATACAATAAAAATGCAATCTAAAAAAAGGATAAACAGGCATAGAGAGAGAAGAGATCAACACTAAATTCTTAGAACTGGACATCACACAATGCACTTGCTACGTATACGGAAAGATTGGGTGTGTGGGAATGTTAAAATGAATTTTTTCGATTTATTAATAAATGTTTTCTATAAAAATTCGCTTCAGGGAACACTTTGAAGGATAATTGATGATGAGGCAGAGGTTTTTGGTATTTAGAAAAAATTCAATCATTAAAATTGAAAAAAAAAAGTTTTTAAGAAACAAAGACAGGAAAGATAAGGAAAGGTAACCGTCACTGGACAATTTTTCGACTTTGTTACTTTGTAGTTACTTTGAA
The DNA here is from genome assembly GCA_900002565.1 of Culicoides sonorensis. Taxonomy (NCBI): domain Eukaryota; kingdom Metazoa; phylum Arthropoda; class Insecta; order Diptera; family Ceratopogonidae; genus Culicoides; species Culicoides sonorensis. The sequence continues at coordinate 191,492 of LN483573.1, read as the reverse complement.
GCCGGATTTCTTCTAGAAGTTCTCAAAATATTTTCTTGAAATTTTCAATACAAATAATTAGATATGTTTAAAATATGTCGGGCTAGTTATTTTGATTTTTTCGATTATTATAAGAAAATTATTAGCAGAAATAAGATGAAAAGTCATGTTATTTTTCGTCTTCGTACAAGATCCCACTACGTATTTCTGTGATATTAAACGACATTTTCAACCAGCTCTCCCGTAAAATTTTTGTATGAATCTCAAAATTTTCGTAGAAATGGAAAGTGTTCACTTTTACTCAAAAAACAAATCCTAGAAGAAATTTTTGCTCTAAGCTCAATATTTGTAGGTGAGGTTGATGGTGGGTTAAACTGCAATCCTCAAATGAACTTCTCTAAGGTTCTAGCGATTAGGGTTTCCTATTTTTATTTCATAACTGAATGGAACACTTGTGTAACAGACCAAAAAAGTATACTTTTCCCTTTTCTTGTTGTTGTTGTTATTTGCTGGATCACAAATTCTTTCTATCCGTTTGTACTGCTTCTTCTTCTTCTTTTAATTTCTTCTCACACACAAATTCTTTTGTTTTGCTTGAGTACTTACATACCAAACTGATTGCTCTACACATTTACGGTTGGTTGTTATATTATTATTCGTCGTCGTGTATCTACTAGGAGAATAAGGTTAAAAATTTAAACAGAAAATGACACCTGCACAATGTTCCCATCAGAAATTTTTCTGTGTCCAGTGATATGGTTGAGTTTGTAAGCAAAAAAAAAGATTTTTTTTTTCATTTCAAAAGATATCTTTTTAAGCAGTTAATATTTTAATTTTAACATTAATGTTTAAATATAAATACCAAAAAGATTAGGATCTTTAGTTTTTTTTCCTTAAAATGATGATTAATATATGAAAAGTAAAAATATATTTTTTTTCATAGGAAAGTTTGGCATTTTTCGTAACATCTGTATAGCGTATGTAAAATTTTGTTAGAACTAAAATCATGAGTTAGCAAATAAAAAATCGCAAGTAAATATTTGTTGAGCAATCATCAGTTTCTTAAAACTTTAAAATTCTTATTTTTTTATATAGACAATATTTTTAAATATAATGACTGCAATTTTTTCTCCCTGATTTGATATGAGATAATGATTTAAAAAAAGTAAATAAAATAAAAGTAACAAATTGAATCAACCACTCATGACACATTATTTAGAGAATTATTACACCAAATCAAGTATAATAACAGTTGACCATTTTCGATTGAAAGAGTTGTCGAAATAAGTCAAAATAAATGATTTTGCAAATCATCATCATTATTCATTAACACATCTTTCATTAAGTAAAAATAAACATTAATTTTACATTTAACTTTCAAGCTAATTTATGACAAAAAAAAATACACAATCCAAAAAGGAAATACAAATAATAATTTAACTTCTGGTGTGATCAAGCTCCAAACAGAAATGATATATAAAAATTAGAAAATTATTCAAGTTCTCTTAAACCGGACCGTATCCTATATTCAGGTGTAAGAATGCAGTTTTTTAAACATCAATATTTTATACCTAATCCTATTCGTACATAATTTCCGAACTTTTTTCAACGGATTGCTGTACGAATGAAATCTCTGTTTTTTTTTCATTGAATGAAATGTCTATAGTACAACTATTTGAATTTTGAGAGAATTCTCTTAACCGAACCATTCCGAAGTAAGAATATGGGAGGAGTCAAACCATTTTTCTATAAATACAAGAGTAAAAGGGGAAAATACGTCATTGTAAAATTACTTTTCAGAGAAAGAAGTCACGGCTCTTTTCAAATCGAGTAAAATATTTATTTAAACGGTCTAATTAATATAAATTAAATAAATAAAAGTATTTTGAAAAATATTGTTCAATTTACAAATACCATTAAGCAAAAAAAAAAATATACTTGACGAAATAATTATAAATACAAATAATTATTTGCTTAAACAAAATAAAACTCAAAGTGTGTCAGCATACAAATCAAATAAAAAAAAATAAAATATTTATATAATTAAATTAAATTAAACTAAAAACAAAAATCAGTTCAAAATGAAAGCTTTAACAGTTTGTCCAAATTCAACAAATGGTGTAGCCAATGGACGCGTCACAAAAAATCGTGAAGTAGAAAATGCTGAAATTCAGTTATACATTTCAAAATTAAAGGAATTGGTTCCTTTCATGCCAAAAAATCGTAAAATTTCAAAATTGGAAGTAATTCAACATGTCATTGAATACATTTGCGATTTACAATCGGCATTGGATACCAATACGGATATTGACTCATTTGATGCAGCTGCAGCAATTGCTGGCGAAAATATGTTAAGTGAACAACAAATGGTACAAACTCCGGCAAGTCCTAGACAACCATTGTCCACAAGATCTAGCCCGAACCTCATTGTATCCACATCATCACCAACAAATAGTCAATTACCAGTACAACACAATAGTAATAACAATAATAATAATAATGAAATTCCATCATCACCTAGCAATACGGTATGTAAAAGTTTATTTGACTTATTTGAAATTTTTTTTGGACATGACTTACTTTAAAATTTAAAGTTTACAATGGAATTACACTATTTTAATTGGACAAACCTCATGAGAAAGAGTTATGAGCAGTGTAAACAATTTTTCGCAGACATTCACGATGATGATGAAAAAAAGTAGTAAATTTATTTTGTTGACTGCGCTGTGCTCTTTTTACACATCATCATAACGTATATATACTACTTTTATACATATTTTGTTGTTGTTGTTGAACACCTGCATATTATTATTTTACAAAATCAGTGCTTTTTATTATTTTTAGTATACTGCCGCGTATTCATTTTTATAGTATACATTTATAATTTTATGAATACATCAAGGTTTCGGCATTCGTATATAAATTTAACTTATGAATCATTAAATTAAATTAAATTTCCAAAAATGAATTTTATAAAAAGCATCTTCATCAACTTAATATCCTTTACAAAAATCTATTAACTTTTTATTTTTATTATTGTGGTAGTGGTTGATTTTTAAATCAAAATCTCTGACGAAATATAATATGAGATGAAAAAATTAATTATAATATTGATACGGCGCCATTTATATATTTATATTATTATTATTGTTAAATTCTTCTCCACATTTGATTCGCACAGATATCAGATACAAATAAATATCAAGATTTTTTTTATTTATCATTAATATTAATATGAAACCACTGACTAAGTTAAAATCATCTCTATATGGTGAGCAAATCCATATAATCATATTGTTTGAGTAGTATAAATTTAAGTTGTGCCGGAAGCGCTACCTAATGGAATGTGTATGTAGTGTGGTTTGTATACATAAAATGATTTATGCTTATCAAAGCATGACGACTTTTTATTCCACATTATAAAATATAGCGAGAAATCTTTACTTCTATAATAAGTTGTTGTTAATATTAAGACATTTCAATATGTTCTTATTTTCTTTAAACAACAAGGCGTATAACATAACTGTATATTTACGCTCTAAGTAACTTTCTATTTGCTATTCACTGTATAAAGCAAAAAAAAAATGCTGTTTCTAGTTGATAGTTATTATAAAATATGTTGTTATGCGTATATTAATCAAGTGAACATCTGCACATTCTTTTTAATTTGTATTTTATTTTTTTTTTTATATAAGTATTATATACTTTCAAATCACAAGGTTCAGGTCAATCAATTTTATTATTAGAGATTTATTTTGACGCTTCTACTACTAGAAATACCTTTTGAAAATAAAATAATTTAAATAAATGTTCCTAATAAAAATGTTGAGACTATTTCAGCCTTGTAGTACAATGAGACAAATCACTCAAAAAAAAACAAATAAAATGAAATTTTTGTCACAACGCACACGTGTTCAATTAATTAATTAAAAACAATTTACAACTACGAGTCATGCAACACTTTTATATGACAGCACATTGGTTCAATATACCGCTATTATCTATGTAGTGTCGATTAAATAGTGTTTTGGCATGTACTTTGAACAATTATTATATTGTTGTATGTCACAACTAATTTATTTATGATTGTGTAGTTTTTATTAAAATATATTTTAAATAAAACCTACATAAGACTACTTTACTTTAATCAATGTAAATTTTTATTACAGCACAGCTGTTTCTTTTATTTCTCACTTATAAACCGAAAATATTTTAGGAATTCCCTAAACTTCAAAAACAATTCACATGAATGTCCTGATTTGCAGATGCCAAAATAATACACACCATTTCTCATGGTGGTATATGCAAGACTATTAAAACACTCTCCAAGTGTATTGTTATTGGTGGGAAAACCAAAAGTACACAGCTGCATGCTATTCTATTTGCTGGGAAAATCTAACATAACATACCCTCTTTCAATATAAGGTGAAATTAAACGGCTGCTATTGCTATTGAATTTACAATAAAAAAAAAACAAATGCCGGGCAATAAGTGAGCAGATGATGACAAAAATCTGCATTACGTGTGACAATTATTACTATTACTGTTATTCTATATGTCAATGATTATTATTATTATATCATGATTTAACATTTGGTTTGAATACATTTAACACGGAAGAAGAACACACCGGTGTTTAATAATAATAATATTTTACAATGCAGTTCATCTCAATTAGGGGTTAAAAACTTTGTGTACATCTGTTTGTTAAAAATCAAAACAGCCGTTTGTTTTTCCTGTTTTCAATACACAAATAACCAACAAAAAAAAAACTAACGTCTAAAATCAGATCTAATAATATCAATCCAATAAATGAAACAAAATTTAGTTCATCCAGCTGTTTTTATTTTTTCAATACATCAAATCAAAAAATCCAGTCAACTATGTAATTCGTAGTTTGTATGAAAAAACAGTTTTCATTGAAACAATAGACAATTATAATAAACTTTAAAATAAAATAATGAGCAAAATAATAACAATTACGCAAAGAATAATAGCATGGCAGGTGTTTCACGACGTAAAAAGAGATAGAAAGTTTTTTATTTTATCTATGTAGTTTATAAATATTTTTTATATTTAACAAATAAAATGTACAATCCGTTTATTTGTGTAAAAATTTTTATTATAATAATAATACGAAGAGATAACATTCATGAAACAATGTGATTCAGCCTTCGTTTAATATATACAAGTAAAAAAAAATAATAAAGTCATTGTAAACTCGACAAACAATACAATACCCTTTCATACAATTCACAAAAAAAAATCTTATTAATTTAAAATAAAAAATACTTACCTTTTTATTTTTTTTTATCTCTTTACAGATATCAGAAAAATCATCGTAAATTAACTTGGATGTAAACGTGTTTAACTCTAGAATTAATGATGAATTCATCGTAGTAGTAAATTTTTGATATCGCATGATGATATGGGAAAATGTAAAATAATAATAATTAAAAAACTTGGAAGGATACAACACAAAAATAATACGGAAAAAAGTCTTATCTGATCTCTTCAACAATAGAAAGGAAAAATATGAATAAAATAAAAAGGTTCACAATATCCAATTCAGTCTCACATTCAAATTCGTTGTTCAATGTTCTGAAATTCGTAATATTTATTGATTAAAGGACACTTCAACTCGCATCTTTTAAATAAGTCATATAAATGTCATTAAATTCATACATAAAGAAAAAAACACTTTTTTACTTACTAGCGCGCGTTAAATAATTATTATTATTATATTAATTAATATTATTATTACTATTATGTTCTGTGATCTTGTATAAATAAAATAATAATTAATAATAATAGTAAACATAATTTTTTTATGTACAAAAAATTAAATATTAATTATATATTGAAAATTTTCAAAAAAAATATGCAGATTTGGGCTTTAATTTAATTTTAATTTTTTATTAAATTACATTTTGAAGGAAAATATTTTGTTTTAAATAATAATTGTTTGTACATACATAATAAGTTACTTACAAAAGTCAAGAAAAAAAATATTATAAATAAGAAAAAATAAAAAAGTCAATATAAAATTTATAAAAATATATATTCAAGTGTTTTCTTTATTACTATTTCTGGAAAAAAATTATGGTAAGATTGTGTACTTGGATAGTGTCTCTAGTTAACGAGTCAATCAAAAAAAATATATAAAAATGGGAAATTCTAACCACTGGGCGGTTTAGAAAAGTGCATTTCTATGGGACTCGTTTGATTGAATATCATTAATTTTGAAATAAACCGACATTTTGAAAATAACGGTCATTTTCAAAATAACGGTCATTTTGAAAATAACGGTCAATTTGAAAATAACGGTCAATTTGAAAATAACGGTCATTTTGAAAATTTTGCGCCATTTTGAAAAACTTTCGCTATTTTGAAAATTTAAAACAAAATATTTGAAAAAATCGGACATTTTGGGCTTTTGACCATTTTCAGGCTCTAGAGCCTAATTCTTGAGCCCAACTTCTGAGCCCAATTCCTGAGCCTAATTTCAGAGCCATTAAGTTAAAGTTTATTTTAGTAAACTTCTCCACCCAACAAAACAAATTATAAATATTTTAAAAAATTTTAACCGTTTTTAACGGTTTTTCAGGCTTTGAAGGCTCTGGAGCCCAATCCATGAGCCCAATCTCAAAACTAATGAGTTTAAAATCATCCTTAAGACCTCCTCTGTCTAATATAACAAACCTGACCTCGCTCTGATGGACTATTCCGGAGTTATGGAACTAAATGTGGGTCGGAGTGTTAGAGTGTCAGAGTGTCAGAGTGTCAGAGTGACGGAGTGACGGCGGACAAACCGTCTGTAATAGTGCATTTTTTCTTACGAAATGCACTAAAAACAATTCCTTTCCATATGATAACGTAAATTCATGAACTGCAAAAGCGTATTATGTCATATTTTATTCATGAATGGTTTATTCCCTAAATAAATTACACTGTATAAAATGTAATTCTTTCGTATAAATTCATAAACGAATTGCATTCACATTTTAATACTACACAAGCCGCATAAAACTACAGTGAATTTTCACGAGTTCTATGGTATTTAACATTGTAAGTTCATCATAAAGACTTTATGGCAACCATATTCAATTTCATTCAAAATCGTCATGAAATATTGAAAGGATTTCACATGTAAATGCATTTGCAGCGTAAATCATCTAGCCCTTTGGGGAATTTTCAGTGAATTTCGTAAAAAAACGCACTTTTACAGACGGTTTTTAGTTTTGAAATTGGGCTCACGGATTGAACTCCAGTGTCTTCAAAGTCTGAAAATAGTTAAAAACGGTTTTTAGAAACTTATAAGATTGAATTTTAACTCATTAGCTGTGAGATTAGGTTCCAGAGCCTGAAAACGGTCAAAAGCTTAAATTCCAAGATTTTCTCATGATGGCAGTTTTTTTAATTATTTTTTCAAATTGGCAAATTTTTTCCTATAAGTTCAAATTGACGGACTTTAAAAACTTTTCAAAATGACGAACTTTACAAATCTTTCAAAACTGGGTTTTTCAAAATAGTGAATTTTTAAAAATAAATTTTAATTTTATTCAATGAAACGAGTCCCATCGAAATGCGCCTTTCTTAACCGCCCAGTGGATAGAATTGCTCATTTTTTCATCTTACAGTGAACTGAAAAAAAAAAGAAATTGCTACTTCTAACATTCTCAGCAGTTTTGATCTTAGTGTGTAGAAGAAATATCCTCTAAAATGTTTGAAAAGTCATGTACGGTTCAATCATATCAATTCTGATATTTATAACTTCAAGTATTTCATTTTTGGTAAAACGAGTTAAACATATGGCAAACGAACGTGCACTAATAGGGGAAGGTATTTATTTTCGTTTATATTTTAAGTCAAGATGTATTCGCATTATTATTTTATGTACTAGAAAATTGCATTATATCTCCCAATAGACATCACATTTTGATCCGCAAGTACAATACTGATATAATAACAACAGAAAATAGACAGATGCAAAGAATATAAAAAATTTATAAGTTTATAATTTAACAAGATATAACAATATTCGTTAGTGAAGAAAACTCAATTTGACTTTTTCTATCAAATAAGAATAAGAATCTTATCAGAATTTTAATCTATAATTCATATAAAAATTCCATGGAATTAAATATATTTTTTGTGTGGGCACAACTCACTATATATAAAATCTTCTTTAACTATTTTACATTTCCGTTTATTATAAGTTAAATTTATTGGTCACTACACACTATTAAATATTCACCTCACACAATTTTAATGGCACCATTCACTTATTAATAATATAAAGAATTTTAAAGACAAAATTGTTTTCATATCACGTGTCGTTTTTATTTGAAAACAATAATTTAAATCAGTATATACTCAAAAAAAAAAAACTATAAATCGATCTCCTAAATAAGTGAAAAGTGCATTTCTATTCATATTGTTACTTTAATCGTATTTGATTTTAATTTAATAAGATATTGTACTTAAATGACTGACATGACTGTAAAATTATATGAAATTAAATTTAAAATAGAAGTAATTGAAATTTATCAAATATAAACAAAGTATCGATTTATCTGTCTATTTGTTTCTAGCAACTATTTCATTTTAGACATATTATAGTTGAAGATTTGTATTTTATCAAAAAAAAAGAGAATTGGTTGCGTGTCAGGTCAAAAAGGGTAGCTTTGTTATGTTTTGATAGACAAGTTATTTTATCAATGATTTTATTGCATAAATGGTTTAATCGATTAATTTAATATTTGAGTACAAAAAAAAGTTCTGAAAATTTAATGAATTGCAAACAATTGTATAATTCTTTTAAAGGAATTCAGTCATTGTTCCATGTTGACGAATGATGAATATAATTCACTATGGATGAAGAGAGTCTGGAATTCATGTAGTTACAAGTAACTATCCAAAACGAAGCTGCAGAGAACAACGAATGGGAGGTAGATCCAATATTGCAAGTAACACATACTCGACGTTGCTTCAAGTGTAAACAGCCAAGGCACATGAAAAGAGACTGTCCAATAAGGTGGGTTCACAATCGCTATTCCCACAAGGGTGGACTACACCTTACAGTTTGGTAAGCTGGGAAGGAATTGCAGGTAGGGAATAAACGTCAACTACCACTTCCTTTTTTTTGTACACCTTCATGAAAGATGGACGTATTGTCCCTTAAATCAAAGATACTTAATAAAGATTTGGAATATAATAAGAACCTGTGTTTGGAATTGGCTCTAGTCTATTCTAAAATGGTTGCTTTTATATTATTTTTTACTTCTACCATTAGTTTTGTACTAGTATATTAATTTCATTATTTGCATGAAAATTCCTGACCTGGTCAAATAAGTGATTGTTGCTCACAAAAAAAAAATCTAACAGAGTCACTGATTTTTTTTCATTTAAATTTACCGTATAAATATCAACATTAATTTATTAATTAATCGGATAATTTATTTTTATGTAAATGAAAACACAAAATGAATACCAGCAACATTACAAACGTCAGTTTAACGTATTTATATAATTATTAATAATCTGCTGTATGCACAATTTTTAAACATTCATTACACCAAAAATCTAACCACTCTATAATTATTACATTCACACGTTAAATACGAATGAGTTAAAATATTTTATTACCCTGAATAAAAAAAAACAGACGAAATCAAAATGTTAAATATTAAAATAAATATTTGACTGAAAACCAACTGTCGAGTATATTTCTTCGTTTAAAAAAATCATATCGTCAGCATACTAAGAAATGACTTATAGTGTAAATATCACTGTTCAAGGTATGAAAATATTTGCACATATCATTGAGATTTTATTAAACACATGATTTAGCAATGAAAGCAAATTATAATTATATGAAAAAAACCTGATCATAACTAGATGCTCAATTATTGCAGATGATGTTTTAAATGTAAAATCATATTAATTTGTAAAGTAAACATTTTATGTGCATTAGATTGAAATGCAAGTTACTGCTGTATTTTTAAACGCAAATATTCAATAGAAATATTGTCAAAAGTATGTCCACCCACATATTTTCCTTTTTTTTCACATAACTAAGTTAAACAACATTCACTGCATTGCATATTAAATCTGTCACATGAAAAGGCAGATGGTCAAATCATGTACAAGTATGGAATTTTCGAAAGCAAACAAAATCAACAATTATAATCTCTTAAAGTTACAAACAGATTTTGTACATATATGTATGAACGTTATATTTCATGCATTTAATTGAACACCCACACAAGATTAAATGAAGAACATTTTTTCATTTTAGTCTTTAAAATCCACTCTGTTTTTTTTAATGAACCAAAAACGTTTATTTTGATTATATGACACTGATTAAGCTTTATGGAAATATTATTTCTTATTTTTTTTTGGAGAAAAGTAATTTTTTTTGAACTAATAAGGAATAAAATTTATTCAATCTGTTAAAAATAAACGTTAAATTTTTTTCGAGTGGGCGATAAATAAGTACTGTTGCACTTGAATAATCACCAGGTGTGACGAATCAAGGCTATAAGGTTTGGTCAAATTATCAGTTTTTTTTTGCAATCTTTATAAAAATTACTTTGAACAGTAATTTAACAAAAAAAAACGTGTACATTAAATAGGCGTCAGATAACCTCAATATTACGAGCATTTTTCAAATAATTTTTATTTTATTTTTCTTTGATAGATAAAATGTGACTTTTTAAGTACTAATTAAGTACAATAACTTGATAAGAAATAATTGCTACACTCTCAATCTAAATTCAATGGGACACGTCAAAGATTTTAATGGGAATACGATTTCCAATTGATGTCCTTCTCGCTCTTAGTTTACAGTGAAAGCTTGAATATTTGCGTAAACATCATATAAAAGTCCAATTCTTATAAAAAAAAACGTTTTTCGATAATCAATCTACGTTTTTGTTTCAAGTTGTAAATTTAAATTGTTCAAACAAGAAAAAAAAATTATGAGTACAAATATGATTTCATATCGCACCCAAAATATTGATACGTATGATATTTCATTTTAGGTGCATTGCAGGTGTTTGAACTTATAACATTTTCAAGTTATTTATATAAACGTATCAATACAAAATGCGGTTTTGCTTTTGTACTTTATGTTTAACATGATTTAATAATAAATGAAGATTTCAAGATATGGATTGTATCAAATTATTTTGAAATTGATATTGAAGAATTCATAAGTATACTATTAGTGACGCGATCGTAATTTTCTTTTTTTTTTGTACTGAGATTTGTTAAAAGAAATCCTTGAATAATTTAATCCTTTTTCTTCAAGAAGCAAATGCTTTAATTTCATTCATATTGTGTGTTACAAAAAGACTAGCAGATGTAAGCTCTATGCATTAACAATAGTGACATAATGTGTCCAAATCACATAATCCACTATTTTCTCAATTTTTCACTCAAGTTCTTTTGATTTTTTGTTTAACGAAAGAAAAAAAAAACAACAATAAATTTTCAAAGCTGCATAAGAATGATCAAAAATATATAAATGAACCGATTCACAGCTGTAACCAAAAATAATAAAAATAGTGGCCTATTATAAAAATATCTTCTTTTTTTAATATCAACAATGCAATCTTTTCTTAACAGCTTGATCATCACCTACCAATACAGTGAGATTAAATTCTGTTATCTTGAAGATCAATCTCATCTAGATCTTTTTTCCTTTTTCTTTATTATATTTAGATATTTCTGATTATTTTGTGTATATACTTTTTACACTTGGGTCGGGTAAACATTCCACTTCCATTTCTTTATTCTTCTTCTTATTGTTACAATATTTTTGTCAAAAGAAGAATGATAAAGGAATTTTTGCAAAAATACAGATTTTTCTCCTTTTTATTATTATATTTCTTGTTATTATTATTATTATTTTATTATGAACTATTATGAAATTTGCAGCCTTTCATCATCATCATCGTGTAATGTATCCCTCGTCAGTCCAGTTGAAAACATACAACATGCAGTAATTTGACAAAAAAATGGTTTGGTTTTTCGAAGAAAAAAATGTGTTTGAACATGCATCTTCATACCACACATGCATTGAATTAAATGAAAAAAATATCAATCCATATAAACTATTTGGTAAAAAATAATCGTCAATTCACCTTATTTTCGGTTCATATCAAAAGAGGTATATTTCGTTGATTTGTTTTGTATGAAACATTATTGGTCGTTTTTTTTCTATATCATATTTAATAACAAAAAATAAAAGATATCTTGAACATATTATAAGAAACACATTTATGATTTAAGATTGCATTCAATTCTGGAAGGATGTTGCACACACATGTTTTTTTTTTATTTGACTACAAAGACCAAACTATAAACTTTATTGATTGTTAATGAAATATTTTTTGATTCATTTTTTTTTATTATTGTTTGAGAAAAAAGGAGGGCAGATGATTTTTCAATTTGTATTCAACAACAAAATTTATTTTAAATGAAACATCTTTGCTCACATTTTTTTATTAATATTAATATGGCTTCATAATGACGCTTATTTTGTGCAGTCAAATGGCTTCTAATTGAGTATATTGCAGTGCAGTATATTGGTTTGAATCAATCTCCTAACTTAAAATATTCTAGCTTCCATAAAAAATTTACCGTTAAATTTAAAATAATTAGAATTAAACTTGGTAAACATTGAGAAAGGAAAATAACAAATAAAAAGTATCATATTGTAAAAAAGTCAGGTGCAAATTGTTAAAAAAAGAATTAATAGTCACATAATTTCAGGATGCAAATTTATTCTTTTTTTGCCTTTGTATTATTTTGTTTGGTATTTCATAGAAAAGGTTTTTGTTATGAGTTTATTAATTTTTGCACCTTCTTTCATTTTTTTTTGTATTTCAGGCATAATAATACATTACAGAGATTTGTATGTTAACTGAAGTGGACATAAATATGTTATTTTTACAATTTAAGGTTTATTCAAAATGTTCATTATTGTTTGTAAATACATTTCATTTTCAAAAGAAATTATTATATTTTAATGCATTTCGAAGAATGCACTTTTGCGAGTTTGTCTTTTCTGAAAATGCTCTGCAAACCATCTCGCATTTGAAATTCAGGCGTCTTAACTGCCAACATTGTAAGTTGAAACCGTCCCGCAAACCACCCGCATTATAAGCGTGGACTAGATAAGTGCCCATAAAAGTCGTTTTTTTAACAAATTAACAGGAAATTCGAAAAAATGTCATCCATAAATGTCCTGTAAGCGTCAATCAAAGATCTCCGTCTGCGAATCAAATCACTTTGTACTGCGGGGCGTTTTTAACTTACAGTGATTCTAAGAATCCCGTTTTCAACTTAAAATGTAGTAATCGTAGCTTCAATTTTTAATATATTAGACCACTCAGAGCCACCAGGAGCCAATTGCAATTGAACTTTTCTTAAAACTCAATAAATGCTTTTCATACTCTCAAATTAATCATTTCTGCTTCCTCTTTAACACATTTCAAAATAGTTAACTATCAATTTATTTTCAAATTTTTGACTATAGATGTGTTGATAATCACATTTGAATGCACTCCATGCATTCTTCACAGAATTAAAATACATTTTGACCAAAAAGATCATCTGTAACTATATTTTTTTATTATGAATACAAAATTACCTGGAACAAACATAAAAAAATATAAATAAATAAACTAACTGGAAAAATAAATAGATTTTTTATTATTATAATTTAGTTACAATTCGTCCTGTTCACAAATACAATGAAGTCAATCTTTTGCTTCCGGTTCATGCTTTAAACGGATTCTGCTCAATTGAATAGATTGTGTATGTTATTACAGTTGTTAAATACATACAACAAGCAACAAATTTATGGTACACCTGAAAAAAATGCTTCAAAATTAATAGTTTTTTTCTATGATTTAAATTTAAAATTATTTCAAAAAGTAATAAAAATCATTTTAAATTTTTTGTTAATGTAATTTGTAATAAAAAGTTAAAAGTAAATGAATTAAGTTGTTTTCAAATAATATTTTATTTGCATTGGCTTTTGATAATGTGGTTTCATACATGACAAGGTGTGGTCGTTCGTCGTTATGACTAAATAAATAAAATTTAAACTTTAATAACAAGTGTTATTGGATTGAAATAAATTAATATTGGAAATTTAAACGACATTTACATTTATATATGAATCAAATTTCAGTTTTTATTTTCTTAATGTAACATGACTAAATCAAATAGTTTTAAATGAATGACATGATTTTATGAATTTGTAAAGGAAATTTTATAAGTTGTATGAGAAGTGTCAAATTAATCTTCATTGCATTTAAAATTTCATTTAAATGTTGTTCAATTTGAAACCCGTTTGGATTTTATTTCGTATTGTGTGCATTTTGTTGTTAATTTATACATTTTATTGTTTTCATCTGTCTGACCTTTAATAAATGAATGACAAATCAAAACGAGTGTGTGTGAATAAAAATAACTTAAAACATGGATGTTTAACAATGATTGATTGATTTTAATTTTTTTTAAATAATTTTTTGTGTCTTAAAGATGAGTTTATAATTCAAGTAAGCATATGGTTAAAAATGTGCATTTTAATTTTTGTTGGTTACAATTTTCTCTTGTCATTGATCATTTTTAATTCATTTACTTTCAAAATAATTTCAAAATTAAATTAAAATTTTATAGTTATTTTGATTTCAAATTCTAGTTCAAACAAAGCAGGAACGAACACCTGCAATCGTTTCTTATCAGTAAATTAATAACATAAAATGATTATCAAGAAATAAACACTTGCTCATCACATCGGAAAGAAAAAAAACATTTTTTTTAAATTAAGTACAAAACAAGTACTTTTGTACTCCTATACATGAAAAGTCGATAGACAATTCGAATGATTAAAGTCTATTAATGGCATTACACATTGAATATGTACAACGCAATTATATTTTATTTTATGTATCGGACATAAATGAGTGCAAACAAGTGTTTATTTGTTTGGTAATCATTAGTTTTGTGACGATGATGGTGAACCTGTTCGTGTTATCACTTGAATTTTTCAATGCGTTAGCGTGTTTGTACTGAAATTTGTTTTGTAATTCACTGAAAAAAAAAGTCACACAAATATGATTAAACATCATTTCAAAGTTTCTGTTTGTGATATTTCACCATATCTGGCTTCTCAGCTTCTAATAAAAGTATTTTCACGTGCCTTAAACTGATCTGCATTTTCTTGAGTACAATATTGATATTTTTTTTCTCTTTGAAACAGTCCCATAATTTTTTCCAAAGAATAAAAAAAGAGGTTTAATAAAAGTTTTCCTGCTAGCTTTGACTTCAAACAAGCGGCGATGTCTTGTAGTCACAACTGGACAAAACAGGTTAAGAGGATAGAAGCACTGAACAGTCCAACTTTGAAGTCAAAATGTCAAAACCAAACACGAGTGTTGCTGTTGATCGACGACTTTGAAGTTTGACACATTTGCTGATAGTTGAGATTGTTGTGATCACGAAAGGTGGATTTTAAAAACCTTTTCTGGATCTTCTCAATTCCAGTGGTATATTGATGGTAATGAGGCGACCAAACCACACTACAATACTCGAATACCGAGGGAACGAACGAAAACATTAAAAAGAGTTAACTGGACCTTTGGGTTACGAAATTCAGAGGTTTGTCGTAAGATAAATCCCAGCATTGATTTAGGTTTAGAAATTCTAAAAACATGGTCGTCAGTGAAGTCAAATTTAGAATTAAAAATATTTAAAAAATTAAAATTATATAAAATTAAAATGGAAGATCTATGCTTGGCGCTCCTACAAATCAGTCAATTGAGTTAATTGAATTTATGGACAAACACGTGATTGAAAGGAGAAATAATTTAAAGTGATTTATATTTTTTTTCTTGAAGGTATTTTTTTGAATTTTTAAACATTATTTGCACATCATTGGAATTTCACACTTCACTGTTAATCATTGAATCAAGTATTGTATGTACATAAGAAGTAGAACAGATAAAATAGGTTTGAGTTCATTAAAAAAAAATTCATAATTATAAAAGTATATAAGACAGCAAAGAGACAAGGTGTTGTCTATATATTTTGTTCTGTCACATTTTTGAAAGAAAAATCATCTAGAAATAGAGCAATGAGTATGATGTACCACCTGTCGTTTTTTTCATTTCATGTAAATTTTTCGACGTAGTTAAGATTCATTTTTCAAGAAAAAAAACACATACGATTAATTGTCAGACATTGTGTGAGTTATGTGTTGTTCACTCGAAAAATGCTGATTAAAATAAAATAGGAATCTAATTTAGCGCACTTCACATTTCTCAAGTCTTTAGTCTAGATTAGAATATTTCAAAAAGGGATAAACATTCATTTAAGAACTCATACAATAATAATTAATGGATGCTTTTATCGTATTTTCAGTTTTTATATAAACAAAATTTCACCAGTCGTTCACATTAATTCATTTTCTGTCTTCTTTGATAAAATTTTATTTTGACAAGTTTAACATTTGTTACTTGCCACTACAAATAATTATAATTCATCTCTTGAACTGTACATATTTTGTTTGGTTGATTTACGGAAAAAACAGCAGCTTCTTAAAATTATTTATTTTTTCGTAATACGCGACATTTACTTACATACATACAAGCTAAATAGTGTTCGTTAACACTTGGTTATAATAGAATAAAATTTCAAAGTTAATGAATGTATGTGCAAATATAATAAATTTTCACATAACACACAATTAAACTGATTATTAAATGACTAACAATCGACATTATAATGTTATGATCATGATTTCACATGCTTCTAATTATTTTATTATTACTATTATTATCATCTTAAATGCATTCTTGGTTTGTGCAAAAGTAACAACTAACCGTTTTTCTAATGTTATTATGATGTTAAAAGCAATTTTTCATTTTATATTACTTTTGAAAAAACTGCAATGCTATGTTTCATTTTGAATAAAATTAAAAAAGTTTTAAACAGCTGTGTTCAATTTACAAAAGTGTGTTTTAATAATGTCTGCAATACAAAAATATTGGTAGTTAAAAATAATTAGGAAACAATTCAAATTTTATATATGTAAAACTATTTCAGGGAATTTTACTTTTATTAACTGAAATTTGTCACCAACAACTATTTTGTCTAAGTTTCAATTTAACACTAATAAATTTGAAGTAACGGATACTTTTTTCAATGAAAATTTGCCAAAACGGATTAAAAAAGATGTGAAAGAATTCGCCATTTTGGAAATTTTTGAAAAGTCGAATATTTTGTAATTTTTTGAAAAAACCGTCATTTTGAAAAATTACACCGCCATTTTAAATTTTTAGAAAAATTGGCCATTTTGATAAAATCTGGGATTTTAAGCAGTTGATAGTTTTCAGGCTCTGAAGCCGAATTCCTGAGCTCAATCTCACAGCTAATGAGTTAAAGTCCATTCTAAGAAACACCTTATTCCAAAAAAACTCAGCAATTTTTTAATTTTTTTACCGTTTTTAACAGTTTTCAGGCTTTGAAAGCTCTGGAGCCCAATCTCAAAACTAATAAGTTTTAAATAATCTTTATGAGCTCCTCTATCTTAAAGAAAAAACCCGACCTCGCTCCGATGACAGAGTAACGCCGGTCAAAAAGAAAGAAGAAAGAAGTAAGTTAAAAATCATCAAAAATTGTCAGGCTCATCTAGAATAAAAAAAAATTTTATTTTAAACAGAAATTTAACTTAACATGAAAATTGAAAACAAAATTTGTGCTCCCCTTCATAAGTAAAATTTCTAAACGACTAAAAAATGTACGGAATTTCATTTATTACAATTTTGTATGTACTCACGATTGAAACGCCTCAAGTACTCTTTAGAAACACAAATATACCAAACTCAAACACTCTTTTATTATTTTATTGCAAGTTGCACGTGTTCATTTGAATTCCATTTTATCCCCAGAATAAAATCAAATAAATGTCGCAAATAATACTAGACATAACCATGACTACACACCTTTTTCACATAATACTTATATTCGATCCAAGTAAATGTAAAATTCTCTCATACCTGAAAAAGTTGTGTGCTATTTATAAATTGAACATCTGTGGGAGTTATAATTGTACCTAACTAGAGTTTTCATTTTATTTTATCGATTGAAAATACATCAAATTAATTAAAAATTCCACAGCATCTTTCTACATGTATGTACAATTACTGGATAATTTTACGATTTATAAAGGTATTTTTTTTAATACTGTATTATTTGAACAATTCGACCGGGTGTGTCCTCATTACTCAGTCATATATTCATGACGTAATTTAATACTTGCTCAATCTCATATAAAATACAATAATAATAATAATAATGAAAATATATATAGAATGAAAATGGGGGAGAAATATTTAGAGGGTGGCAATTTGTGTAGTGTATTTTTATGTCTAATATGGTTAGCTTAGCACAATTCATCTCAAGATTAGAAAAACATTGACTGTTTCGCATATACATATAAATATAAATGAAACAAGGGGGATCATCTATTAAAAATATTGTGGCCTCAAGGGGGAGGAACTGTAAAAAGGAAAATGTTTTTCTTTATGATATATTGTATTAGTGGTGTGTTATTCTAACGTAATGTAATACATTGACTAATAAAATGCTGTGTGTAACATGAAATGGAGAAGCCCTGTCGCGACGCAATATATTCGGGGGACACAATAATAAAAGGGGAATTGTTCATGGTTCATTCTCTTTGACTTTATGGCTTTTTTGATTATATTTTCGTAATACATTTTAATTAAATGCAATAATCATTTAATGACGTCATGGTGATCGATTGCTCAGATTTTGTATTTATTTTCTTTAAAAAAAAAATTTTTTGACAATCAAAATACGGAAATATACATTCTAGTAATAAATCAATACAGTCATGACATGAGTCAATGCACCTTTTTTATACTCATCTGACAACATTTGGTGACATTAAACTCCTGACAGTATACATTACGACACCGTATGTACACTTATCTCACAAAATTAAAATTAAAGACGTGTTTTAACAGAAAAAAAATACAGAAATGTTGATCTCTATTTTTAAAGCAACGCATGTGTGTAATTTAAACATGAAAAATTTGTGAGAGATTTGTGTCTTTTAATAATAATAATAATTATTATTATTTTTTTTATTGTTTATATTTCTGTTCGGTCCCTTGTTTTAAAATGATGATAAAAAACAACTCGTAAAAAGTGTGAAAATCTTTTACAAGACAAATGACATACTTACTGATGCATGTTTATTATCTGGTACATATCTATCAATTATTGTCTCATTATTTTTTATACCACAAATAAAACATGATCTCAACTAAATATGAATTGTAGCATTGACGATGATGGTGATGATGACTTAGTACAGATATACCCACCTCGCCACTTTTGTTTTGGGCTCTTTGTGGGATGTCTTACGACTTACCCTAGATTATACTCACTCTTTACAATGCTAATTCCTTTAAAACAATCATAAATTAGATGCAGTTTTAATTAAAACAATGCGGTTGGATTTATTTGTCTATGCAAACACCCAAAGTGTCTTGTCAGATTCTGTAGGTCAGATTCTGTCGGTAACGGTAGGTTTCATGGTTTTCAAGTATTTAAGCACTCTAGTATGGCTTGTCAGGATTTCAACAAGTACCTTCACTTATTCCTAGCAGCTCCTTTGTGCGTGCTACTGATCTCTTCGGTATGAAGTTATTAACACATTAACACAAAGGTTCATTGATTGGTATTCCCAATAACAGATTGATTTGTCTATTAGCCATTCAAATATTGCAGATTTGGTGGTTTGAAGAGCAATTCCTATACATGATACTTCCCTCGCGTATGTTGAAGCAGAACCTTCTCTTGCTAATCTATACGCAAATTCGTTTCCATCAATATTACTATGTCCTGGAACTCAAATTAGTTTTACACTGCTATTTTTATTTTGGAGCTTAATTGCAGCATTATTAAAAGTCAAATACATCCAATTTCTTTAAAAAAAGGCGTTTACTTTTACTCAATCATCATGATTCTATTCAGATATTAATCATTATGAATGATTAAATATGGAAAAAACACATTTGTCTAAACATATCATATAATTGGCAATCATTATATTATAATTATCTATTGTCCATTTATTGATCAGCCAATTGATTTTCTACAAACAACATTCATACTGTATAAAATTAATAAAAGTTTCTATTTGTTTTCAAAATTATTATTAAACACTTGTGTACACATTTCAATATACAATACATCTATTGAATATGCTATGTTTACATTATACAGATATTAAAAAAAAATAAATAAATTTTTAAAATTTGTTTAAAGTCACATATTAAAAAGTAACGATTTATAATAATAAATATTGAATTGACTGAGAAAGAGTTTTTTTTTAATTTGATTTTTTTATTAGGTGTTAACATTGACTGTTTATTTGTTTTGAGTGTTTTATTTTAAAAAATAAAAATCTTTTTAAAAAAATTAAAACTTGTTGAATGATGTCAAGTAAGAGGAGATGATTAACTCTTTAAAATGTATCAACTTTAAGTAAATATTTCAAAAATTAAAAAAAAAATATGATATTGCATTTTAGTATGATGAAATACCATTTTATTTACGTTTTTTTTTCGAATAAAGGGAACCAAAAAAATACACATTAGCTAAATTAAAAATCTCCATGGTATTTCTTTGTCAAACGGTCTATTCCGTAATTTAATATTACTTAAATTTAGTGATTACTGAAAACATACAATGAAAAAAATTCAAATTAGAATCAAGTTCAACGTTCATGACACAACTCAGTAATAATGAATATTGTGCACGTGTTCAAGATCGAACCCTTATAAAGAAACATATGCCGAGTTTTAATTCCTTCTATTCCTCACAAGTATCCTTATTTTTCTTTTAACGCAGTTGTATGACGTCATTGCAAGTAGTTTCCTATATTGAATTCCGGTCACGTGATCATATATCCGATTTCAATGAAAAAAGCCATTAACTTTCTTTCTATTTTTTTTTTTTGGTTGGTTTACTGGGAAACAAAAGTGAATAGACACATAATTTTATTATATGCATATAAGAACCGGATTTTCCTTTCATTTATCACGAATTCCATGTTTTATTTTTATTTTTTTTGAATTTTATTTAAAAAATATGTTATAATATTCTAATTTATGATATTTTGTTGTAGAACAAACCAAAAATTAATGTTCTTTGTAACACATTTGATAGTATAAATAATACAAAAAGTGTAAAGCCGGAAGACAGAAAAAAAAGAAGAAGAAGAATATCATAGAATTGAAATGACATTCATAAACATGTGTTTTAAGATTTTCTTTCTACACATTATGTTTTTCCCCGACAATCGTTCTCAAAGAAAAAATATTAATAATTTAGATTATTATTAGATCTGTCTGCAAAAAACACAAAACTGTCTAATTTTGCTAATTATGAGATATTTATTATCCAAGTAGATTATTTTTCAGGTATGTTTTTAATGATGAAAACATGAAAAAATATTTGTTGTCTAGGTCACCCTACAGAGAAAATATCAATAAGTCAATGAGTTTAGAAGAGATGCGCAGTTGCAAAATTTACTCATTTTCATAAAAAAAAAATACATTGGAGCAAAAAATAACGGAATCAGAATACTTTCTGATAAGAATTTTGTGTGAAAATTTTTGATTGAATTTAAATTTGGTTATTGACCTTTTTTTTATTAACAACTCGATGCAAACAAACAAGTGATTCAACAGACATTTACTTTATCGAATTTATTGACAACTTGATAAGAACAGGAAGTCAAATTTAACTTAAAAATCATGAGAAAATATTTGAAAAACCAATAATAATTGTATAAAAGTAAATAAAATGAAAAAAAATTAACTTTGATTAAATATTCTCATTAAACAATGACTGAAATCAGAGATTTAAGATCAAATAAAATAATCACATTAAATCCTCGTGTTGTACATAACATAAAACATCTTTCTCTATAAAATCCTTCAATTTTTCCCCCTATTTCCTCATGACAATGAACTATTTTATAATGCAATAAATACAAAAGCCAAACATAAAATTAATCATGATTGATTATATTAGTTTTTATTAAGTTCATTGTACGGAACTTATTATGTTGAGAGAATTTTGCATAAAACTTTTATTATCGAACAAAAAAAGTGAGACAACTGTCAATTCACTTTTTTATTGTAATTTTATTTAGAAAAACATTTCATTTAGGATATGTGTAACTCGGTGTAAAAGTTAATATTTCTTTTTTTGACAAACACATCATGATTTTTCGTGATATCTTTGATCAAATGATGACATACGGTTTATCCAGGGTGTGTATATTTTTTGAATGTTGATAGTTTTAATGAGAAAAATTTTGTATTTGTACACAAACCGCCCTTCTATATTACTTATCAGGTGTGGAGCTACAAGAGGCGTAATGAAGGGCTCTAGTCCCGTGAAGCTCTTAAAGAATAAATCATAAATTTACATCAAATTGATTTAATTGAGATAAATTTAAATGATTTTTTAGTGAAAATTTATGGTGAAAAGCTCCAATTAATATAATTTCAACTTACTTTTGGGTTTTTTCAACTTACTTAGATGAGGTTAAAAGTACGTCGGTTTTTTTGGCGACCCTAAAGCTCTAGCGACCTCAAGGATTTGGGTTTTGTTAGCGAATTTTTACAGATACAGATTAAAAATATGGATAAAAGGGGTCGCTGGGTGGTTTTTCTAGCGACCCTCCCTCAATTTTTTTCTAGATCAAAAATTTTGATTTTTGGTGTATTTTTGTAATTTCTTTCATAAATGCTTTTGAAGCAACAAGAAGATTGAAATGATAGATTTTGATCATTTTTTACTCAAAATAATTTTCTTTCGTTAGAAAACCACATAAACGAGGTATAGCAATGCTGTTAGGAGTCAATTGGACGACATTTTTGTAGAATTTATCAAGATCTAATATGATACCACAAACACATTGTTTAGACTGTTTTTCACCCATAAACCAAGTAACAACCAAAACTATAAGTTGAAGCAGTTGAAGATCTGGAGACGATCTGTAAGTTTGTTGAATATTTCTCGTACTATTCAGGTTTTGGTCAATGTCTCAAAAAATATACATAACAAATTAAAATAAGTGTTTTTGCGACTATTAACAGCTTTAACTCTAAAATCGTCTCAGAGGGGTTTTATATATGATCAAAATTGAGTCCTTCATTTTCTGCTCGAAATTCGTGTTCTTAAATTTGGGGTCACACATTTTTTAGGTTTAATTGGCATTAAATGTTCATTTAGGACCTTATTTTAACCCGAAAGAAGAAGAACGGCTTTTCATAGTAAGACATTTGTCGGAGAAAGAGATACATCAGTATAATTAATATAATACGTTTTAAGTAAAAATTAATTAAAATATTTGTAAAAACCTTATACTAAAGATGCGCAAGGGTTTTTTTATTCGCATTTGGAATTTTTTGTCTGAAACATGTCACATTTTGTATAATTTTTTGTTTTTGCTATTCTTGTTTAGAACCAAAATCGTTAAAATCCGTCTTGGTTTTGACTGCACTTTCGGCAGAATCATTAATTGGTATGAATGTATTTTGAATTTGATTTGAAAATGAAATCAGAATTCATTTTAATGAATAATATTATACAAAATATTGCGTTTTTCTCTTAAACTTAATGTTTGTGAAAACAATGAAAACCTTGATTTAATTTATAAAAAAACAGATAATTTTAAATGAATTTGAATTTTTTTTGCCCCTTATTAATTTTTTTCTAGCTCCGCGCCTGCTCGTAAAACTGTTGTACTTTACATGACTTAATTATAATTATTATTAATTTTTTATGAAAACCAAAGAAAAACTAAAACTATTTGGAGGCTAAGAATATGCGTCATCTTCAGTCATTTATCAGTCTGACCAAGTTCGTGTTATGTTCAAGAAATCTCAACAAAGTAAGAATATTCACCTGTTTCCGGAAAACCGTCATTCCATTTTATTCATTCTTTTAACAATGAAACGTTAATAAGGAAGTAACAAAATTTAAAAGCCAATTTTATAATGTTAAACCTCATATTTATGTAGATGATATACACACATAAAAACTAATAGAATATTAACAAGCATAATAAGAGTTAGGGGTGCGTATTGTTGAAATTTAAAAAGAATAATAATAAATGAAAAGATCTTCATCTAAAAAATTTTTTTTTAAATTCAGAATCAATGACGTGATTATTGTTCGTCTTTAATACAAATTTAACAACAACGAAGCGATGATGCTGATATATAAACACAAATGTTACTTTTATTATAAATAATAATAATAATAAGAATGTAATCCGATCGACACATTGTTCATGACTATGAAAAAAATAGCAAGCAAACTAGATGATATACTTATTCATTTGTGCATATAAAAAGGGATCTCAGATTACATTTTTATTATTATGGTCACAGATATTTGTTTGGTGTATATTTATGATGTTTGTATTGTATTAATGTTATGTATTTCAATAAAAATTATAAAAAAAAGTAAAATATTTTTAATGAGCACCTCAAAAGAAGGGTAATACAACATTTATTAGGTTTAGGATAAGGTTTGATGAATACCAACATTTGAAGGTGCAGTATTTCAATTAAGTGGGTGTGTTTGAAGAAATTATCATTCAATTAGAATTTGGTGTAAAAAAAATTTAAAAGGTAGGTTTTGAAAGGATTGAACTATTTTATTTTTTTTTTATGGTTTGATTAACGACATTTTATCAGGTGTAGTTTTGCATAGCAAATTATTTTCAATTTATTTGAATGCACATTGAACTTTGACCAACAACTGTTCATTAACTTGAAATTAAAACATAAAATGAAATACATATGGCACGCGACTTTGTCGTTGAATATTATAATTAATTAAAAAAATTTAGTGCATGTTTAACAGATCATATGTATCAAAATAGATTTGAACGACAAATGTTTCATAGATATTTACTAAAATAAAACTTATTTATTATGAAAAATGAAAAATAAACAACAAAAAAAATAGGAATATATTGTGGGATACTTTTTAAAGGAAAATTGTCTGAAAATTGAACTCAGAGGGAGTTTTATTTGATTTTATGTGTTTTATTTTTGAATGTCTAAGTAAAATGTAATACAATACAACATTCGTCAGTCTTTCATTATATCAAGATAGTAATAATAATATTCATAATATAATGAATATTGTGCAGCTGCATTGCATAAGGCATTGTTCGTCTTGCACGTGGGCGTAAGTAAAGAAGTAAAGTATATTAAATTTGAATAATTTATATTGTTTGAAGCGAACTCCCTGATCTTTTACATTTATATGTCTACTTGTAATCGAAAACAATAATTATAATTGTGTTTACTCTGACTGAGAAGCACGTGATTGACATACGTTTGCCAAAACTCATTAAATATATTGAAAATGTAAATGGATCAACAACAAAATATTTGTTCATTAAGTCTGAAATTTTAATGATGGACGCTTAAAGTAAACTTTAACCACAACGCATCTTAAAAGTAATTCTTGAAGTTCAAATCAATCGATGTAATAAAAAAAATATCTTACACGATCAGCTAAAAATCTGTTCTCACACTCTCTTTTCTCAACAATACATTTTTGTGTTACAAAAATTTTAAATTACAGTTTCCATGGCATCACATCGTTTTGCAATCACATAAATTACATGCACTTATCTGATTACAATATAATGGACAATGTTACAAAAAGATGAAAAAAAAGAACTGAATCAAAAATGTAAAGCAATGCACGTGCTGGTGATTAAGCGTTTATTCATACTTCGAGCAAGGAATAAAAGGGCGCATTCAAATGTGCAAAATATTTGAAATCATTATAATTATTTGGTATCGCTTTTATGTCTGATGCACAATACAGATAAAAATTGTAATTTTTGTGTTCAAAATATCTCTTATCAAATGCATATTCTGAGAAAATGGAGTTAACATAAAAATGTTAAATGATTGGGAATGTGTTATATTAAAATTGTTTTCTTGAGGGTGAATCTCAATCAGAACACTTGCAGAGAACAATGAAATTTGACACGGTGTTATCTGTCATGTTATCCTTTCTTAATACGGAGATTTATATTTTTATATTAAAATGAAAGAATGATGATTTTAATGAAATTTTTCTATTTTTAAAGATGCATTGCAAATTTGGTTAAAAGATGAAAAAAGGGACATTAATGATTAAATTTATAGATGTATTGTAGAAAAAAAAATGCTTGCAATGCGCAGGATTAATCGATATGAGCCCCATTTTGGTTTACTTCCTTTGGTTAACGCCCACATGTTTGTCACTGTGGAGACCAGACAAGGTTATTTAAAAGGGGAGACTAGTTTGCAATAATGTGGAGACAAATATATATACCATGGAATTTTAGACAATGTCTGAGAAATAGAAGAGCAATTTTATTAAAATATTACTTATGAATCCATATATTTTTTATTGTCCCAAAAATTTAAGAAAAAAATGAGAAATTCTAACCACTGGGCGGTTTAAAAAAGTGCAATTCGATAGGACTCATTTCATCGAATGAAATCAAAATTTATTTTTAATAAATATAAAAAAATGTAAATATTTAAATCGAAAAATGATGACAAACCCGTCATTTTTGAAAATTTTGCAAAATCGGTCTATTTAAAAATTTTTAAAAAATCGACCATCTTGAAAATATCTTTAAAAATCCACCATTTTGATTTTTTTTAATTTCTTTTAAAAAAAAAAACTGAGGTTTGAGATTTGAGGGTTTTAAATGTTTTCAGGCTCTGTAGGCTATGAATCGCAATCCCTGAGCCTAATGTAAAAACTAATAAACTATGAATAATCATCATGAGCTCCTCTATCCAATAAAAAAACCCGACCCAGGTCCAATGAGCCATTTCAGAGTATTGGATGAATCAGACATACGAAGTGACATGTCACTGAAAGCTGAAAACGCCCCAAAGTGATTTGGTCAGCAGACGGAGATCTTTGATTGACGCTTACAGGACATTTAGTGAATGACATTTTATATCACATTTCCAGTCAATTTGGAACAAGAATTCGATTATTGTGGGTACTCTTTTAGTCTATGCATTTTATACGGGGTGGTCTGCGGGGCGTTTTTAACTTAAAGTGACAGAGTGAAGACAGAAATGCACTAAAAAAAGTTTAATTAACTTATTTTTTTAGCCATATGTACGTTACACATTGCATCAAAATTCCTATCTCAAAATCGTTTTATCAACCTTTTACTACTGTTACACGCTTCATATAATTTCAAGCTAAAATAAAAATATAACAGACGTTCATTTCATAACTAATAT
The DNA here is from genome assembly GCA_900002565.1 of Culicoides sonorensis. Taxonomy (NCBI): domain Eukaryota; kingdom Metazoa; phylum Arthropoda; class Insecta; order Diptera; family Ceratopogonidae; genus Culicoides; species Culicoides sonorensis. The sequence goes on along the minus strand of LN483573.1, from coordinate 164,097 downwards.
TAACAAGATGCAAATCATTTAATCAAATTATTTAACATCAATTTATTTGTACAAACTTTAGAAAACAAATTGCAAACTTGCATTTGCCAGTTGAAGAGGGTGAAAAGATAATTAGATTGAAATTTAAAATTACATTAATATCACTCTCACACAAAAATATAAGTGTTTGTCCCTTTAAAAAGAACATTTGCTTTGATTTTTTACTTAATTATGAATATTGTCATATGTCACAGAGTCTCTTATCCAATATGTGCTGTTTTCAATGCAGTTTTTTTCTTTTGTTTTTAGAATTTTATCACAAATTTCGATTATTTGACAAACAATTAAGTACTTTAACATGTTTTTCGTAAACACTTCACTATTCACATAAAAATTAAATATTATCATCAATTTTAATTTTAATTTTTTTTTTATAATCACAATAGAACAGATGTCATACAAAAGGTAGTGGCATATTAAATCAATCGCTGTATATTAGTGCAATATTTTTTGACCACGTGTTTTTTTTTATTTTCAATGAATTTATTTACAACAACAATCAACGAAAATATTGAAGTAGCGCTATAAAATATGTATTCCTGTTTAAACTTTCCTCTAAAATTTATACTTTTTTGGTAACAGACTGAATGATACCTAAATTTTTTGATTCACACAAATTAAACAGGGATAAAATGTTAAATGTTCAATTCAACAAGGGATTCATGTAAATACGTAGAGCATTCCATAAAAATAAATATTGAAGAGCTGAATCGTTGTACAAAATGTTCTAATCAATTTATGTGACTTTATTAGATTTGTGCTGATATCAATTTGCAGTATGTCAATTTTTCTCATATCTGAATGTGTTCCAAGGATTTGTATATCAAAAATATGACATGTGCTTGTTCATATGGTAGATTCATTTATAAACTAATGCAATTATATAAAAAAAAAAAATAAGAACATATCTTTAAATTTTTTCTACAGCCAGATGATAAGATTATTGAATATTCTGAAGTAACATTTGTTCTTATTAGATGTTCAAATTTATAAATTCAAACTCAATCCTAATAAATGTGTATTTTTGATGAATTTTAACTGATATCACTCCAAAATTATCTGTCAAAATCTATTTTTTGTAAACCATCCAGTTGTTTATTTTTTTTTTATTTCTCAATGTATTCAATTAAACATGAATTTATCACACTCTAACTCCATTGTACATTGACTGAATTTTTTTCTTACTTTTGACATCCTTTTTTTTCAAACAATTCTTAGAAGAAAACAATTACGTCAAGCTCATTTCAATTCAAATCACAGCCAACTCAATAACAATAGTTGAACACACCTTTCAATTCAAAGTCCATTCGACTGATATTTTTCAGTTATTATTTATATCAAAAGTATCAAAATTTTATACAAACAAAATAAAAAAATGTTCGTTAAATAAATCACAGAAGAGGTTTTCATCCCATTCTATATTAATTAATTTCTTAATAAGAAAAATATGGGTTAGGTCACTCAGATATATATTTTTATAATAAAAAAATTAATAATAGGTCGATACATTGTCATTATTAAGAAGCCAGATGGATTCAGTAAACAATACACAAAACACTTTTTATTTATAAAATTATAAAAAAAAGATAAGACCCTTTTCTTGAATAGTATTTCTCTAACAAAACTTTTAACTTTTTTTTCAATGGAATTCAATGTGCATCATATTATATTTTACAAATAACAAGCATCAGAAGTATTGTCTGAATTATCATCGTAAATCAAGTCAAATGGTTTTTTGGTATTTTTTTTCTAAAGCTTTTGTTTTTCAACTGAATTGTGCAATTCAAGGTGTTTTATGGTACTAAATGTACATGAATAAGAATCAAAAGATTATTAAACAAACAGTTTATAACTCAGAGCAAATGAGGCAATTATAAAATTCTAGTAGTTTTTTTGTTTGGAATTTCATTCATGTAATTTTTTGCTTCAGTTACGCATTTTAAGGCACTTAAGGGTGCTTTTTGGTATTTTAACGTGTATTTCTGTACATGAAGATGAATCCAACAACGGTTTCACATTAAGAGGCAAACATCATCTAGATCATCGATGAGTTTGTATACCTGTGAGAACTTATTCGTGTAGATGGCGACACTTCGTTAAAAATCAAGGTGAAAGATAATCACGGCGAACAAGTGCTTTTATGGTCTCGACATATCCGCTCAATAACATAAATTGTGCCCAAACAAAACTTCAAAAAGGCCATTCGCGTTATACGGGTCCGAAACTTGACCACTTACCAAGAGCGATGAACAGCAGCTACTGTCATTTGAACGAAAGGTACTACGTACTATTTTTGGTGCCATATGTGAAGGTGACAGATCGAGAAGAACGTATAACTTCGAGGTAGAGCAGTTGTATGCGGAACCACACATAGTTGCAACTATAAAAGTCAACAGACTTCGATGGGTAGGTCATTTGGCACACATGGACCCCAACCGAGCCCCAGCTGCGCTATTTAGAAAATTGTAATGTTGTAGTTCATCTGCTTTTAAAATAATTGTTCTTAGCAGGAAAAAATTGAAAACATCAAAAAAAACGATACATTTAAGTGCACTTAATGAGCGTTTATACCAAGGAGAATGACGAGCCGATACTCTGTTAATGCTCGCTATCCATAATTACGGGATGGCCAATCAAAGCAAAGTCGTTTTTTTTGTTGGAGAGAGGAGCTCGTGAGTATGACTTTAAACTCATTAGCTATGAGATTGAGCTCAGGTATTGGGCTTAAGAGCCTCCAGAGCCTGAAAATTTCCATAATTCCATTCAAAATTTCATTAAATGGCAGTTTTTACCAAATGATAAATTTTTTTGTGGTTAGCCCAGTGATTAGAATTCCGCATTTTTTTTCTGTGTTGTCAATTCAGACAGACACACAAAGTTCTTTCAATAGTACATTTTTTTCGTTATTGCAGAAACAATCACAATAACATAACAATAGTAATTGAGGTGTGCAATCTTCAACATTTCCGCTTCATTATTATTTTAAAACCTGAACAAAAAAATGTATGCAACTTTAGTTCATTAAGAGTTACAAATATTTCGAGTATAAGTGTAAAAAGCTTTTTGTTATGTCTTAAATGAAGTGTTTTTGTACACATTTCTTTGACTTTTAAAACTCAACAAACAAATTTCAAAGTAAATGTTGCAACATAACATTAAAGATTTTTATGAATGGAACGAATCGAAGTTAAAAGTAACTTTGTCTTGTCGTGTCTTTTTTTTCTCTTAAATTTCAATGAAACAACATGTGTGTGCTATTTATTACTGCGTCTTAGGTGTAATTACCCAAACAACAAAAAAAGATATATTTTCTTAACGCACAAAGCCAACTTTATTTGAGATGCATGTAATAAGTAAGTTGAGGTCAAGTGCCTCTCAATAAGTAATTTTTTTTTCTGTTTTGAATGTAATTTTTTTTTTAATTTCATTTGACGTTTGCCCGGTTCGTTTTTTTGTTAAAAAAAATAACAGACCCCTGTTGTTTCACCTCAGTCATCATACATTTGTTGTTAAGTCACCTCTTTTCGGACTAACAATTTTTTTTTGTTGTATCATATTATTACAGAGAGCTCATGCCACCCAATATTGAGATGCCGCACACAAACAATTAATCATACAAATAAGACTGAGCAACACACATGTTTTGAATCACGACTTAATTTTAAAACTATTTTTATATTTAAAGATTTATTTAAAATAATTTTTTGAACTAAAGAAAATTCTTGCAATCTGTTTTCTTTTCAAAATATATATTCGGTTCATGAAAATTATGTAGTGTATTCCTTGAAATAAAACAGGCAGCTGAAAAGTTTTTCGAATAGCAATGATACTTAAATCTGTCTATATAATTTTACAGTTGTTGATGATCGTTAAATTTCAGTGTTGCATTGATGCAGGAAGAAAATCTTTGTTTTATGCACTATTTATAGTGTAACGAAAACAAATAATTTGCTTAACGAGAAACATGTGAGCATACTGGCGCTCACATTATTGATACATAACTTTTAATATATAAAAATAGGTGTTTATCTCTGTGTGACACAAGATATCAACGTGTGTAAATATTTTAAAATAAAAATAATTGTGAATGAAATTCTATTTATTTCTTAAACTAAAATCATTAAAGAATTCACACGTGTACAATGTTATTTTAATGTCTGAAATCTAAATTGTCATGATTTGAATTTATTTTTATTTAAAAATTGTGTTATCACTTTTTTTTTCAATTTAACGACCAAGATTTGAATGTTGAATTTTATTACTTCACATTATCTAGAAACTCAGGTAATTTTAAATAAACTTTCTATTGTTTTATTTTTTACCGGCAAGTTTTAAAATTCAGGGTAATGAGTAATGAAATATTCGGTAAGTCATAAAATATCAATTACTGAAAGGCGCCGATGTGCCATAAAATTTCAGACAACTTTCTTTGATTTTTTAAAGGTATGACTAAACATTTTTTTTAACTATGCTAGGAAAGTTTGGCTATTTCATTGAGTGAACGGAACACATAACCTTGAATTTGGATCTACTTTTTTAAAAATTGTCACATAGTCCACTTAATTATTTCTATTCACCTAATTTACATTCATGCAATAATTTAGAATAATAAAATAAACTACAAGCAGCATAAAAAGTGTCCTTCAGTGAAAGTATATGAATAAAACATGTGTGTCACCACTAGATAATATACGTTCACTTATTACACAATTATTTGGCGCATGACTTGATTTTACCGTTGAAAAACATTTCACTTTAACAGCGAGTTACCTTTAGATTTCGCTCTAATTTAAAATAACTCTAAGCATTTCTATTTAAAATGAAAAGTCAGATAACGAATTTGGTTAAGTGTCAATTTGAGTAAGGAAGAAAACAGATAATGAATGCGTGGAAAATAGAAATAAACTGTGTAGTACACAAAATACAGTGAAATTTAGTTCATGTTACTATAACAATCAAAATCAGGAAAAATCAATTCAAGTTAAACAAAGTGAAAAATTCCTTTGGAGAAGAAAGACACAGTATTGAAAAGCTCCCAAAATATCCTTGATAATGACTTTAGAGAAAGAAAAGAAGGACCATCATCACCATAAACCAGTTCATCATCATCACCATCATTCATTGGGAACTAAACCAGAAACTGGAACAACTGAAGATTCTCATAATGTCATCGAGGGACACGAAACTGTTGTTACTTGTTATGGCAATGATGAAATTCGGGCTTTAAAGGAAGAGCTCGAAATGGAAAGCAAAATGAGGTAAACTATCATTTTATTTCCATATTCATTGTAATACATTTATTATTCACAAAAACAAATAGAAATCAGGCTCAATCACGATACACAGAATTAAATCAGCAAGTACAAGATTTCAACTTCGATTCAGATAATTTTAAAAATAATCCAGAGTCCAAATATGATTCTTTGATTACAAAACAAAATTGTGTGAATGATGCCTTGAGCAACCAGGTACAAGAAGCTAGAGATAAGTTATCGAAATTATCACACTCTCTTAAAAACATTGAAATTTGCGGAAAAGGTAAAGAAGTAAGTGTTTTTTGTGTAATCATTGATTATGATTTGTTGTGTTTTTTCTTCCTCTCTTTCTTGGTGTTTTTTCATTGTAATTTTAACATTGATTGGTATAAAAAAAAAAATATTTATATAATTTCAAACAAAAAATAAAAATAATACAGATTGTCATTTGAGTAATAAGGATCTTTGCATTCATTACGAATGTCTAACTAAGGTAAAAAGCAAATTGTAGTGCCAATATTTACATTAAAAGTGAATCATTTCACATTCATATGCATTCAAAAAAAACATTAAATTCAAACCTTTTCATTATCATGCATGAAAAATCATGCCTAGAAGTCATTCTCTGTCATTGTTCTCATTCATCATGTGCATACAAACAAACTTTTCTCTTGTCATTGCTTTTACATTTATCATCAATATATTTAATGAATTTTGAATTGTTATTATATAAAAATTTCAATTATTCCCCGAGCAGAGTGAACTGACCAAGGAAATTAAGCGGCTGGAGCGCATGCATATCGATTTACGCAGTAACCTTGACAGATTACAGTGGCGTTTGGATTGTGAAGCCAAAAATTACTATCACTTACTTGATAACTACCAAAAGTTACAAGTTGAGTTGTATTACTTGGAACATTTGAGCGAAAAATATGCTGTACGTGGAATTTGGTAAAATTCTGAATAAACACACAGAAATTTTATTTTAACGCAATTTTGATCTTTGTACCCTTGTTAAATTAATGTTTTTTTTTCGCAGTTAAATGATCAGTAGTTCAAACAAATTCAAGGTAGTTCTGGATTCATACTTTATTGATATTGGACATGGTTTGACTTTTTTTGCGAAATGAGAAGTTAAAATAATCTTAAAAAAATAAAAGCACACTTCAAGATGGCATCTTATTGTATCAATATTGTATTGTGTTGTTTTGTAGCTTTTAAAATAAAACTATGATTGACAAAAACATGAAATCTATTTATTCATTGTCTAAGTGATAGTTACACTGTAAGTTGAAAAAAAAAGTAAGTTCACAGAAAATAAGAAACGTGGATTTTTAAGCAAAACTGTGCTAAAAATTGTTTATATTGCCATTTTTGGACTCTTAATATATGAAATATTGACTCGGTAATTTCATCAAAGTTTCAGCTTGAAATATTCTCTACAGCTTTGCTTTAGGTCACTTTTACCTAAAACTTACAAAAATATGATTTTTTTGCTCCAAAACAGTAAAATAAGCTAAAAATTGTATTTTTTTGCCATTTTTGACCTCATACATGAAATATCGACCTTGTCAGTTCTACAGCTTGAAATATTTTTATTTATTTTTTGGTTGAGATCTGAATCAAGGTATATTGGAGCTTTAAGTTTTGTCTTAAAAATCATTAGAATTGTCTTAAATTTAAATGGATATATTTTGATACGGCTTAAATTGAATAAGGCGCTTCAAAATGATTAATAAAATTAAATAGAATTCACAGCAGAATGTCGTGATTGAAATACAAAATAAATTAAAATAATAAAAAACGTTAACAATTTAAAAGAAATAAGAGAAACTTCCTGTCTCACAAAATGTATAATAATTGTTTTGAAAAGATTTTAAATTATGATAAGAGTTTACGAAAATTGTATGTTTCTTTAAAGCAAATATGAGTAAAAAAAAAGGCAAAGTCGTGCATGAAAATTTTTTATAAACCATATACAAAACTTAAAAGAAACCTTTTCTATTTCTTGTAAATGAAAACCAAATTAGTAATACAAAATCCATAAAGATATATTTTTCTAATCTTTTCATTTAATATTTTTTTCAATGATTTATAATCTGTTGCACCTGCAAAACTCAACCATATCAGTTCAGTTAATAAAAAAACATAAGAAATATTATTACCTATTTGTCTCCATCATAACATTTTTTTCTAATGCTATATTGGTAGTAATCGATGTAGACATTTATTACTGTACAAATAATATTAATGTTGGGTACAGTAAAAATAAATAAATAAAAAACTAAATCTATAGAAAAAACAGTTCCTTTTTTAGAGATAAATTATTTCAACAAATGATTTTTGATTTTTATCTCATACGGTTTCTTAAAATTCAATATAAATATGGAGTTGAAGTGCACACACTTGTCATTATCAGGTAGTAAGACAGTAGATTTGATCTCTGTTTGAAAGGTAGCAGAAGGTATAATATTAATTTTTCAAAATATATAGAAAGAGAAATTGTTAAAATAAAATCTTAAAGTACATCCCTACATCCCACCATAAATAAATGTATATTTACCTGATGTTAAAATGAATGATTAAGCAAAAGTGCATCTCTTCTGATTATTAGGCGTTACTTTAGGTAGACCAAATCTGTTAATAATGTGTTTTGACCGTTTTATTGAATTTCTCCTAAGAAAAAAAACCTTTATTTGAATAGGACTTTTTTATGAGAGGATAATTTTTTAATAATTATAACCGACATAACAATAGAATCTGTTTATTTACGAACAAGATAATCGATTATCAATAAAAATCAATTTAAATTACTACTTTTTTTTTATTTGTTCGCGTAAGTTATTCAAAATAAATTTCAAGAGCGTAACAATTTTGATTTCATGTGAGATAACAATGTTAAAAAACTGTATGATTTACTAGAAAACATACTTCACATCAAATATTGCAAATGTTAAGTGTTCTCTTAATAAGAATATGAACACGTGCGTCCGGTCTTAACGTCAATATGTATGTTTTAATGAAAACTGAAGTTTATCGATAAATATGGTTTTTTTTGTATCACGAGAATAAAATTAAAGTTAAAGTCATATCCAAATACAATACATCTTATTCATTGCCTTTCAAGATACGGTAATTTGTCTAATACATGACAATTATTTAAAGTTAATTTATTTATTCAAATGTATGATTTTACTAAACACAGATTTATGATTATCAAATAAGATTATCAACTTCTAATACAATATTCAACTGATTACAATCAAATAACAAAAATTAGAAATTTTTGCCACAGGACGGTTTAGAAAAGTGCATGTCTATGGGACTCCTTTTATTGCATAAAATGTAGTTTTATTTTTAGTATTAATTATAATTGAAAATATTTTACTCAGAAAATTTTGAGAAAATTTGGGATTTTGACCGTTTTCAGGCTTTGAAGCCCGATTTTAAAGCTTATGAGTTAAAGTTTATTCTTATAAGCTCCTCAGCCCAACTTTTTTGTTCAGCAATTTTTTGCCAGAAGGCCAAAGTCGATCATCTTGTAAAAGTTAAGTTTTGCGTAAATTTTAAAGAAAATCATACAGAATGCCAGGGCCGTAAATAATTTTCAATCCGCCAGAGCCTCTAGAGCCCAATTTCAAAACTAATAAGTTTTAAGTAATCCTCATGAGCTCCTCTATCTTACAGAAAACACCCGACCTCGTTCCAGAGGGCCATTCCAGAATTATAAATAGCGACAGTGACAGTGGCGGACAACCCGTCTGTTACAGTGCAATAGATGAAGCTTTTTCAAATAGAACTCGACTCTAATCAAATTTAAAAAAGTAAAACACAAAATCATTTTTAATTATTATTTATTTTAATCAAAAAATGTAAATATTGACAATCTTTAACTCAAACACACACCTAAATAATTTAATCTTAGCAAATGTACTTTAACCTAAATTTATCAATTTAATTGTTCAAAAATTAGAGATGAGCTGATCTGAAAATAAACAAGGAAAAAATATTTTTTTTAATCTTTCTCAAAACTTAACTGTATAATTGAAATAATTTGAAAATAATCAGTTTGTGAAGTTTTAATCAATGAAAATTCTTGAGTCTAACTTGTATTAACTTAAATCATCATTTAAATACCTAAACAAAATTTTAGAAGATTAAAAGAAACTCACCTTGAAAATTTAAGTGAAAACTATATCCGTTAGTGATGAAATCTGTAATAAAAGAAAACGAGAAAAAGTACCATTATTTTAATTGTTAATTGAATTGAATTTTTATTTGTTTAATGTTTAAATTTCTCAGTTTAAGTCTATAATCGTTCTGGGTTCATACAGGTGTCCAAAGGTCTTGTGATCTTATATCATCATGAAAATTATTATTAAATAAATAGTAATAAAAAAATTAAACTTGCCTTTAAATATTTACAGCAATTTTCACAGTTATACTTTGTGTTGTGTTGTCATCTTTTATCACTGTCAATTTTTATCTGAAATTAAATGCAAATATTTTTTTTTAATAATTGATACATAAAAATAAAATGATTTTGGTGAAGTTGAAAATATTATCAGATAGGTAAGTTATGATCATTGGAATATAATCCATCATTAGTGTCCAAAGGTCAATTCGTTTAAGATCATCATAATAAAATTAATGCAAAAATTTTAAGAGAAGAAATATTTACCTTTCTATACAAGCTCAATCATATCTCTGCTTTAAACAATGATCTGATAATTTTTATCTATGAAAAATTAAAAAAAAATATTTAGAATTTTATGATTATTTTGGCTTAAAATTGATTTGAGTAAAATTTAAAATAAAAAAATCAGAAAACAGATTTGAATCATTGATAAATCAGATGAAACACGGATGTTTATATAACATCATTAAATTTAAAATTATCTTTGTTATTTGTTGAATAATAAAAATTTACATACCTTTAAAATAATTCAAATCCTAATATAAAATTCTTAAAATGCATATCGTGTTCTTATATCTTCAAGTTTTTTTGCAATTTCATTTGGAGTACGTCCCAAATCTTGAGCAATATTTTTTTGTTTGACTGGATCTAGAGCACTGTATTGCTCACATAAATCACCGTCCATCACATTTTTCACAACATAGTACGAGCTGCGATAACTCAAATGATCCCGCCCACAAAGTGGTGGCGTCTCATTTCTCATGTGCATTTCTAGATGTTGAAAGAAATCAAAGTCTTCACGACTCGTAAATGGAACTAACGCTCCCACAGTACCACTTAATGTTGCATATATTAATGACTCAGAACCACCGGGTATCAAAGTGGCTTTTTGTAATGACATTACAACCTCCCCAACATGGAATGTACAGAGATTTTCAGCTTTTTGTGATGCACCATTTAATAAGCCTCTATCCCAAAGAGCTTTATTTCCAGTTGGATCTTCATCAACGTCATCTGACACCGATTGAGATAATCTTAGTAATGTGATGTTTCCAAATTTATCAGCTGCTGCAACTGTATCATAATCCATTAAAGCAGTTGATGTTATCCATCTGGGATATGTGTCGTCCGCAAAAATGACTAATTGATTTTCATTACGTTTATACTTAACACAAAATACAGATTCTTGTACATCAGAGACATAAACTCTCTGTCCCATAGATTGAAGATTGACAATGCAGTTGGGAATGTGCTTATTTTCACATTTCCTTAAGAGCTTTTTCTGGCCCAAATCATAAATTCGTAAAATTCGACCTATTCCTGCCAATATTCTTCCATTGAATGGACATAGTGCTCCTGGAACATCGTCAACTTCCGTTCGGTGAACAAATTGCAATGAACTACAAACATTATCAACAATTCTGTAAGTATCAATAAAACCATTGTTTGTTATTTTCGGATTCAATTGCATGTCTTTTGTTCCACCAACGATGACATACGCACGACCATCAATTGCAAATTTTACAATTGTTAAACTGGTTATGGCTTCGTTTTGTTTCATTGGATATTTTGCAATTGTCTGTCCATTAATTGAGTCCATAATACGAATTTGTGACGCCCACATTCCCAATCCGGCTTTAGGTGCTGAAAATGTGTCTTCTGGTAATATCTCGTTTAAGAATGATTCGGCCATTTCATTTGCTAGCTCTTGTTCATCTTCACCCGCAGCCTCTTTCATTTCTTCTGCCATCTGTTGCTTTCTTTCATTTTTTGTTTCTTCTGTATATGCATTGTGATCCGTTTCAGCAATAATTAATCGTGTTGACTCATGAATACAGAAACGTTTTGGTGTATATTCGAGTGGGAATGTAATTTGATTAAAGACTGCACCAAGTTTTTCTAAAGCTAAAATACGCAAAGTGTTTGTCGATATGGCTACAATACCCTCAGCACACTGTTCACTCGAGAATCCAGATGCGTATTCAAGAGTTTCGTATGACAAAGGAGTCAAATAAAAACGATTTTGATAGTAGTAACTTAACCATGAACGACTGGACATTGCTAATACCGCTTCCGCATCCTGTACCTTAATTCTGAATAGTTTGACTGGACGTGAGCCCAAATATCGTGTTCTTGTGTCTTGCAAATCACCAGTAACAGGATCTAGAATTGTTCTTAAAAGTACGCCATTACATAAACCAATGTTGAGATAAATTGTTCCAGATTTAGCTGAAACAGCAGGCCCATCGTCATCATCTTCTGTTTGTTTAACTGAATCTCCAGAACCCATTTCACAAATGCAAAGTGATTCAGCGGCATATGGTAAAGCTTGCATAGACCTAGGTGAGAGACAGTCCTGTGGATCAAGCGAAATGATTCGAACTGTGTTATCGGATAATCCAACTGCAAGAAACCATGATCTCATTTCTCCTTCTGGAACGGAACCTAGTGCCATACAAAGTACATCTGATGGCATACGTTTTCGCTCGGTATATTCATTCAATTGACCAGTCTGCAAAAAATCAAGAAACAGAGATGTTAAAACTAATATATCTACTTTGTTAGAATTTAATTGAAAAAAATCAATTCAGCACTGCAGGACACCGTTTATTCTTCAATACATTACAGACTAAGGTGTTCATCATATAAAAATTTTATAAAATTTTAAAGTATTTGATTAAACTTACCGGATCCATTTCAAAATAGACCAACTCGCCACCAGAGAGTGCAATAACTACTTGACGTTGGTTTACTGCACATTTTACAATTGTTTTTTTACCAGGAGCTTTCCATTCATTAACTCTTTTATCAGCTCGAATATGACGAATGCCATCAGGATAAACCTGCACTAAAGCATCATCTCCTAATGCTGAGCAACAAAGTGTTGGAGTCGTTCCCAGAAATCCACTATCAGTAACTTCCTCAACAGTATCACCAATACTCAATACTAGAGTAGCATTTACGAATGATACAATAATATAAGCGTCAAACTCATCTGCAAGAAAAAAACAACATTCAAAAAAATTAGTATTTGCAATTCATTTGTAAAATATTTTGTCCAAAAACATTCAATTTTGATTTTAATATTTAAACACCCCTTTTACACCAATTATCTTTTTTCACAAGTCTTCTATTTTCTTTTCTTCCTTACCTCTTGACCAGATGAAATTAAGGACGCGAATTAGCCAGCCAGGGAAGGTTTCAACATTTCAAGTTCTGAAAATAATAAAACTGGTGTTTGATTCTCATTCATAATATTTGGTAAAAAAAATTAATTTTAAATGTTTTTGAAGGCATTATAATCGAACACCAGCTTTTTGTATTAATAAACTGTGACTAAATAGGGTCTTCTTATAATCTAAGCTCTTTTGCATTGAAAATTGATGGACTTTTGGAAAAAAATTGTTTCAAAACAATAATCAATAAAATTCAATTTCTTCCAAAAGTTCATCATTTTTAAAAAACAACTATTTTTCTTTTAAATATGGTTAATAAATACTCATATACTGACCATCAATTCGTTTTTTAACGGTCCACACAGCATTAGGATTACCAGGAAGTTCTGAAACTGCCATTTCGGACACTTCCAAACCATGTCTAAGTACCCGAATCGATGATCGAGGACCACGACCACATGATAAATATACTTGGGGTGTGTCTTCATTAGCTAAATCTGCAACTTGGCATCCTAAAATTAAGTCAATTAAATTTTTGTACTTAAATTTAAGCGTATTAATTTAAAATTACCTAAAATTGGTGCAAACGAATGCAATTCATCGACCATAACCAAATTTCTCAATGTTCTTGGGGCAAAGAAAAATGTGTCACCCTCTTCTAATGGCATAGCTGAACTAAATTCCGGTTCATCGTCATCATCGCCTAAGTGTGCAATCTGATATAAGTAGTGATTTCCAAATTCACAAGCAACAAACAGAAATCCCGTTTTCAATACACACATTGCAGTTGCTGGTGGAGTTGTATCAAAATATTTCAATTTAATTTCAACAACAACATCATTACTATCGGTTTCGAGTGTAACTTTGAATATATCTCCTTGTTCAGTTTGAATCAAGAAGAAGAACATTGACTTTGTTCTATGGGTTGCTGAACAAATAAAAATCATACCACGTTCAGGATCATCCAAGTCATTTCGTCGACGTGGAATAGGACATCGAATATCTCGTTGATCTCCAAGATTTTTGTATGTGAGATAATTTTCGGAGCAGACTAAAACTCCAGATGGACCATCATTACCGCCAGGAACAGAAATTAAAAAGTTTGCATGTTCTTCTAACGGTTCTGAATACTTTCTAACCACATGATTCAGGCCGAGATCAAGTTCATAAAATGTTAATGTTTGTTGTGCTTTTTGAGCAGCATCACCTGTTGGATCCGAATCTGCTTCTTCATAATCTATTTCTAGGCAAGCAAACATTGGATTATCAAATCCGACATCAACTCCAACCATGTGATAACACAAATTATATGATTTATGAGCTTCCAATGGAGAAGAGATTGTTAAACGAGCTTCACTATCTCTATTCAAAATGTAGACAAGTTTTTGCTTTTCTATTGCACCAATCATTACAGCTCTACCTTTTGGATCGATCGCTATGTATTGACCTGGTACAATTCGACGACAACCTGTCTTTCCAAAAGTTTCTTGGTGAACTTTTTCCATCGTATTTTTAGTAGCATTGTATTCCAAGATAACAATACGTCCAGAATCTGAACCAATCACCGCATAATCTGAAAATTTAAATTTTGATGAAAATTCATTCAAATGCATATGAAAAAGTTGATGAAATTGTGACATTAGTTTCAAATCGAAATGCCATACAATTTTGCACCTCAAAAGCGACATAACGTCAAATTTATAATTTTTACTATAGCACATCAAGTTTTTACACATTTCATGTTTAAGCAGTGAAATTTGTATTGCAAGAGATGTGCACAGCATGTCTTTAAAATATAAATTACCTTTAGTTCCGCCTGTGAGTCGAAATGACATTAAAGATCGGATCACACCGAACACTTCAATTTGCAGTAATGTATGTACTTTTCCAGTGTTGGGATCAGGCCGTACTAATTCCAGACTTTTTCCTCTGGAGAGTAAAATCTCCTGTTGCTTCGTTCCAGAAAAGCTTCCATGTACGGCGTGTGTTATGCCAGTGGCCTTTTGAAGCGTTAAATTGTACAAATACATTGTTTTTTTATTTTCAAACTGTTAACCTGCCTTATATCATGGTTGCTTTAACTAAAACTAAAACAAAAAAAAACTTATTAAAACCGGCCGGTATCAATACACGAGGTTTATCATAAGAAGGTTAGGTATTCAAATTTTTGATTTGGTGTTCAAAAATTAATGTTTTTGATCTTTTCCATTGATTTTAAGTTAGAGATAGTTAAGATACACGGAAAAGATCAATTATATTACTATTGCACTTAAGTTTGACCAATACTTCGATGTGGCATCAAAATGATGCCATCCGAAAAAGCATGGAGATACCACAAGTGCTTGTATCTCTGTTAATATTATGTTTTTTGCTTAAATATTATTATATCTTAATAAAATATCGATTAAATTAAATATTTACCTAAGTTTTTCCAGGAAATTTTTTATTTAATAATGAAATTTTTTAATTTAATTGAGGACTTCGAACTACACGCTATGAAAATCCAATGAAAAAGAAATGTCATCTCAATTTATTCGCCCTCTACAGCTTATTACTTGAACTAACTTTATTTCAGTGTAAATTTATGTAAACAAATCGTGATGCCAAATTCGTTTTTCTGAAACACAGTCTCAAAATGTCTGATTATGATAGTGTACGAAAATCCAAACTCATTTTCAAAGGAGAGACTTCAAGTAGTAAACATAAACGAAAGCATAAAAAACATAAAAAAGAAAAATCGGAGAAACGTAGAAAAATAAGTGACCCGGATGCAGAGAAAAATGGAGGATGGTGGAAGGTAACCAAAGTCGAAGAAATTGTGGGATCAATTGCAATTCAATTTGGAAAATCTTATGTCAAAGCTCTAGACAACGGACTGTTTACCCTTGGACCTATAAAAACTATTGGTGAAGGACCATCACCAGAGGAAATTTTTTCTGCAAGCTATAATGGGGATAAAGTGTCCTTTAAATCAGGATATGGAAAGTACCTTAAAATTGAAAAAAATAATACAGTAACAGGCAGATCAGACGCCATCGGTCCACTTGAGGAATTTGAACCTGTATTTGAAGATGGAAAAACAGCAATTTTATGTCATAATGGTAACTTTTTGTCAATAGACCCGGAAGATGATGCTTTGGTAGCTTTGCGAAAAAAAGTTGGAGCTGAAGAAATTCTCTGCATTAGAAGTTGTCAACCGAGAGAATTAGAAGATGATCAAGCTGACGTTCCCTTGGAAGAAAAGGAAGAAGATTTATCTCAAGTGGAAATAAATTATGTGAAAAAATTCCAAAAGTTTCAAGATCACAAACTTCGTGTTAGTAAGGATGACAAAACAGCTCTTGAAAAGGCAAAAGAAGAAGGTATTTTACATGAAGCACTTTTAGATCGTAGGAGTAAAATGAAAGCTGATCGTTATTGCAAATAAAATAAATAATTTCCCGATACTGCATACAAATATTTTATTATTATTATTTTGGTATGTTTCAATACATTTTTATCAGTTAATACTGACCATTGTCTTAAAGTAACATATAACTAACTAATTTTTTTTTGTTCAAATTGCTTTCACCATCACAAAATAAAAATTTATTTAAACTGGATAAAATTTGGGACTAGAAAAGGATTTATAAAGTAATGATAGTATTTCTCATTGAGAAAATTATTTTACTTAAGTTACTTCAATTTCGGAGTATTTTTAATCAGGATAGACTTCACGAAAATCGCAATTTTTTCATATGTCATGAACATTAGTGCGGCTGTGAGAACCGTTTGTAATAATTTGGCTTCTAAGCCACGGAACAATCCAGAAGCTCCTTGAGTTCGTAGAATATAGATCATCATCTTGATTGTTCCAGTATTAGGAGGCAACTTTCCCCCTTTAGCACCGTGTCTTAAACGAGTCTGAACTAATTGAAGTGGATATGTCAAAATAGTAGCTATTGCTTTTGCAACTGCACCAATAGCAAAAGATGTAGCAGCAGGAACACTCTTATGACTCAATAGAAAACGACGTTTAATTGACTCATATGTCATAAACTGAATAGCTGGATTTATAACTAATACTAAGCCAGCCATTGCTCCAGCCCATAAGCTGGTGATTCCTTCTGTTTTCGCTACATAAAATAAACCATCGAGCAAGTTGGTATACTCAGTTCGATGTTCTCCTTTGACATCATGCATCTTTAGTCTGGTATTTACAACCCAGAAAGGAGTTGTTGACATTACATTAATAGCACCTGCTAATGAACCTAACAGTAGATCACGGAACGCATTCTGACCGGATGAATGTAATGCTTTTAACGAATGAAATGCATAAAAATAAACAAAGTTTGAAATGCATAATGACTGAAGTACAGGAATCAATCCTCTGTAAAGACTAAAAAAACCTTCTTCTCTGATAATTTGACGTAAAACTTCGTATGTACTCCTAGGACGTTTCTTTTCAGGATCTTCCACTATAAGAGAAAAACATTGAAATTTAACTGTTACATTCAAATAAGATAATTCATACATTGTAATCGATGTCTGACGGTGTCCAAAGGATAAAAAGTGGACATCGCAACAATTCCTCCCTAAAATTCAAATGTTAAACATGAATTTCAATTCAAACAATGTACGAATGGTTCAAAATCTTACACAAGCTCCGGAAAATGCATGAGCAAAGGATTGATAGCTAAACACTGAACTAAGAGTTTTTGACTGTGCTGGTGCCATTTCAACTATAAAAGTATGATCCTTAATTTATTTATTTCATTTAGCACCACTCTAGAGATAAATTAAAGTCTGATTTGTTCAAAGTCCAATTTTTTTTGTTTTGATCGATAATGCAGAGCAATAGTCAACCCTTATGCGAACAATCAAACATGAATACATGTTTTCACGCATTTTTTAATCAAATTTTTGAAGAAGACACATTTTTGAATGGCAAACTAAGTAAAAAATCCTTAAAAATTAAATTCATATAAGTTTTAAATCTCTTTATTTTGTATTTTAAAATGTTGGTAAGTTTTAAAATAAATAATTGTTATTTTAGTTCTTAATATAATTTTTAAACAAACAAATTATTGTTGTAAATACTCCATCATGATAATAATTCATGTAATTTTGCGAATATTATACTGCTAACTACATTTTAACTTGTTAATCAAACGTTCAAATAGTAGATTAGTATAATATGATAATAAAAATAAAATATACTTTTTTCTTAATCCTTAATTAGTTAGTTGTTAAAATTATGTCTTTTCTAAGCTAATTTATAAATAACTTAAAATATATCAGGACTTTGATTAATTTAAATTACGTTTTTAACTTGATACTTTCTTTACGATTTTTAAGTGCATTTTCGCGTTCTCTTGCATCAAGATACCACAGTGTAATTGCAAACCTTGTTCGATGAGCTGGCTGCACTTCATGTGGATTACGTCGATCTGACCAAAAGAATAAAATTCGGTCAAAAATTGGTTCAATGTCGGCTACTCGATCATTGCATCCTTCGGGGAATATTCGTAAAAGTCCTCCATAACGTGAGACATCCCAATTGAGATTCAGGTAATAAATTGCAGTTATACATCTACCATCGTTATTTGGATTATCTACATGTTTAACATAATGACTACCACTACCAGGATAACAAGCTACCATGGCCTAAAAAGAAGGTAAAAAAATAATAAAGTTAATAACTTGTTTTCTTAACAAAATTATTATTAAATCCGGTCAGATTGAGAAAAACAAGTAAACGAAATTTTCAAGTTTTGCTGAAATTTAGAAGTAGGGTGTTCAATAAGAAAAAAATTCAAACTCTTTAATTAAAATTAAGGGGTATTATACAATTCCGCGAATTTCCCAAAAAATTAATTCCCTTAAGTGGCAAAAAAGATTTACAGATATATGAACTAAAATAAACATGACCTATCTCAATATCATCAACCTACGTGCGAAATACATGTTTTTTCATATCCCAACTTTTATATACATATTCGTTGAAAAAATATACGAAGCATGACAATAAAACAGAAATTTGGCCATACTGATTTCAGTCAGTGTTGTATATATACCAATGAATGGACGTGATATTTCTCACATGAAGTATTTTTCGTCACATATTCATAATTATTTTATATTTTCTAATGAAAATTTACCTTAGTTCTTTCTTTGATATTATAACATCCGAATTTTCCATTGTTAACCATTCGATTTGCTAGCATCACAACCGCATCAACCTGGACAAAATTTAAACAAACATTAAATTTAAAATTAAAAAAAGTGTCTACGTGAAATGTCGCAGCAAAAAAATAATAGTAATAATAATGTTTTGTAAGATAAGATAAATTACTCTTTGAATGAATCAATTTACGATTTAACAACAAAAACCACGTAAGAGAGAAATTTGCACAATCTTATTAATAGAATGTTTTTGCCATTTTTCTAATTCTGTTTATGTAAAGGAACTTACTTGATTAATCAATAAACGCATGTTTTCACTGCCAGGCTCTTTTCCGTCAACCCAAGCAATTTTATCACCTCGAATATTATTTGTATTACATCTGGACCGATTGGATACCAGTTGCCCGTCCTATTTAAAATAACAGTCATTAATAACATTATGAAATTTGAATTTAACGAACAAAACGAGGGTTTTAATTTGACCGTCAAATAACTTTCACTTGCCTTGAAGATTCCCGCTGAGTGCATTTCGTTAACTTCTTGTAGGACTTTCAATCCTCTATCATATCCAAGAAAATTATCAAGTACGCAAACACCGTACTCATTCATGTCTCTTATTAAATTGAGACACATTTCTTCTAAACCATATTGTTCAATCATAGGATCACTGTAATAAATTATTTTAATTTTAATTTATTTTTTTTTTATTTTTGTCGTTGATTTATTTTTATTTTACCTATATTTATTATTTGATTCAGATTTAAATAATTCTGTATTGCCCAAACGCATTGTATCACTTCCAATATCAAACTGTCCGTTATTTGTATTATCCAACTCAATATTAGTTAAGTCAATGTCTCCCAAAAATAATTCATCAAGCATACTTAAATCGGCACGTATGTCAAGTTCATTTTCCATTATGTTCTGCACAAATGGTTGTTGCTGTTGTTGTTGTTGTTTTTCTACCTCTTCTTGTATAATGTTTCCCCCCAATTCTATATTACTTGCATTCACACTATTGCTAAAATTATAATTATTATTCGAAAAGTTCACGATGTCGGTATTCATGCAATTCGGTATTTGTTCACTTTGAACTATCACTTGGTTGACAGAAGGTTGTTGTTGCTGCATTTCGATACTGCTCGGTTGTGAGACAACTGAAGATCCAACAATCGGAGGTAAAATAATTGCAGGATTAACCATTAAGGGGGTTTTCTTTTTATAACATTCTGTTCGATGAAATTTCCAATCCTGTCTTTGACATTCAGGCGAACAGTAATAAGCAGCCTGACATCCACTGCATCGTCGTATATTTTCAGTTTGAAGGCAAACTTTGCAAATCAACAATGGTTGACCAATTGCGTCAATGTTATCACACATCATTTTATTTCTTTATTATTTATTTTCTATAGCACGGTTTTCACTAGATTTATTTGAACTAAGTCAACTTAAAATTTGACAAAAAATAAATTTATAAATTTTCTTTATCTACGTCGAAATGTATTTTATTTTAGAAAATGACGTCAATAAATTTTATTCTCATCTTAATTAAATCTTTTATTTCTTTGATTTTGGTGGATATCATTTTGATATTTATTAATTTTCATTAAAAATCAATAAAATGTATAGTTATCTGATCATTAACCATACGTTTTTGTATGAATATTGATGATTCACTTGCAAAATTTAGGTATAAAAAAAGAAAGTTAAAAATCACGTAGACAAAATAT
Source organism: Culicoides sonorensis (assembly GCA_900002565.1). Taxonomy (NCBI): domain Eukaryota; kingdom Metazoa; phylum Arthropoda; class Insecta; order Diptera; family Ceratopogonidae; genus Culicoides; species Culicoides sonorensis. The sequence goes on along the minus strand of LN483573.1, from coordinate 143,315 downwards.
TTTTACAAACAGCTGTTAATTTTATTCCATTTTCAATCCCACTTTATTAAGTGTCAGTGGCGTTTCGTTCTTATGACTGTTTTCATACGTGATTTTATGATTGAATTTCTAGGGCAGTCAAACTATTGGTTTTGTGTTATTTCGTAATAAAAAATGCACTATTACAGACGGTCTGTCCGCCGTCACTACGTTTGTCTGATCCATTCATAGCTTCAGAATTGTTCATCGGAGAGAGTTCGGGTTTTTTGTCGACTAAAGGGGCTTACAAATATTTGTCAAAACTCATTAGTTTTGGGCTTGGGCTCCTAAGCCTGAAAATGGTCAAGAGCCCAAATTTTCCCCAAATGGCAGATTTTCTTTTTAAAAAAATCTTAATGGCGGGTTTTCTTTAAGAAAAATCACTAAATCGAACAAACTTGTCATATATATTGACCTCCCTATGTTATAATAAATGATTTTATCTGTGAATTAATTTTCGTTGATAATAACAAAAGGCTTTTATCAAAAATTGTAAAAGTTTTCATTCATAATCACCTGTTTTTTTTTGTATACAGTGAATACTTATGTCATTTGTGACTGATAAAAAATTCAAAGTCATTCACTTGCAACTCGTCATCAAATACAGCAGCTTAAATTTTATTAGCCATGTCATTATCTGATATCTCCACTAAATTCAATGAAAAGACATTAGAAAACATTGTCGCACAGTATTCCGGAACAAAATGTGTTGGTTGGCGGTTTATGGGAGGTTTCAAAAAAGGTAAGAAATTGCAAATCCGAAATAACCTTAAAAATACTATCAATCTTTTACATTAGGTGACTCTTATCTGAGTCAGGTGTTTCGTCTACAAATTGATGGACAACGTAATGACGATAAATTTCAAATTAATACAATTATCAAATCAATTCCGCAAAATATTGGACGTAGAAAAACGTTTCGATCTGATGATTTTTTCAGAAATGAAATTAATTTTTACAAACATACCATGAAGGCTTGTCTTGATCATCAAAATAAAATTACCGACAATGACAAAAAAAAATTCAATGCACTTCCAAGGTAAATTAAATTTTATTCAAATTGAGTAAGTAACTAATGTAAGACCTCTTTCAAGATGTATTGATGCATTTTCTGATGGTGAAAATGACTTCATTGTATTAGAAGACTTGGGAGTCGAAGGTTATGGAACAGTTAGCCGCCAAACAGGAATGGATTTTAATCATTGTACAATGGCTATTGAAACGCTTGGTAAATTTCATGCTGTATCATTAGCATTCCGTCATCAAAAACCTCAAGAATTTGAAAAATTTGTACTTCAATTTGTTGAAGTAGGTATTAATTTATAGAATTCTATGATCATTACAATAAAATCATTTAATTTTCTTAGGAAACATATTACGACGATAAATATCATTCCTGGTACAAAAAATTTCAGCATGATCAAATTGTGACAGCACTTGATGCGATTGAAAAAGAATATCCCGATACAGATGTAGAAGTCAAATCAAGAGATTTTCTGACAAATAATTTATATGGTAAATTGGTAAAATTGACACATGATCAAAACAAATACTCTGTACTTGGTCATGGAGATTGTTGGACACCAAATTTTTTGTTCAAATATGGAGAAGATTCCACAATTCCAATTGATGTTAAAATGATTGATTTTCAGCTTGCTAGATTTGCTTCACCAGCGTTAGACATTTCGTTTTTCATTTATTCATGTACAACACAAGATTTGCGAGCAACACACTACGATGATTTATTAAAAGCATATCACAATGCCTTAGCTGATCAGTTAAAGGTTTATAACCTTGATGTGGAAAATGTTTTTCCATTTAAAGCTTTAAATGAAGAAATGTTAAAGAGTGCTTGTTTTGGAATAGGAATGGGAATTGAAAGTATTCCTTTTAGTGTTATGGATGATGAAGAAACTGGAGATTTGGATACAATCGAAGGGGAAAATGCAGTTGATGTGACAACTGTTTGGATCATGAGACCGATAAAAAGTAAAGAAGGCAGATTAAGACTAGCTGATACATTTAAACATGCTGTACAAATGGGATATATTTAAAAAACAATTTATTCAAAAAAATAAGATGCAAATTAAAAACATACGACTGACAGCAGTGTAATGTCTTATGCCGTTGTTAATGGAATAAAAAGGTCATCCAACTTTAAATTAGTAATCGTACGAAAAAAATTATTCATTGTCGATTTTATATTCAAAAATTATTTTAAATCTCTATCATTCTAAAGTCAAGGCATCGCTAAGATAATCATTTATGTGCTGAAGTTACAAAACTTTCTACAAGACTTTGGGGAGTAACAAACATATCAAGACTACATGACTAACATATTTAGTAAGGTTCGTCTTCTGGAATGAAAATCACAATCTTCAAAAATCAGTTGGCATAGGTACTAACAAAATTATCACTTTTACTTATTTTTATACTCATGACTTGCAAAAATATAGAAATTCCCAAAAAAAAATATTTTGACAATAATTATACGAGGAAATCAACGAAATGTTCTTGCAAATTAAAAAAAAAAAACTTAATAAAAATTTAGAATTTATAATAAATATACAAAAGATTCAGTTGTTTTTTTTAATAATATAAATAAAAAATTATGGTGTAAATGAAATAAATAAATAACTAACTAAATTAAGATGACGAACCCCTTTTTATTACTCAGAATAAAAAAAATTACCAGACAATTAGTTTACACATTTACTCAGATTAAAAGAAAAACACGATAATCAAATAAATAAGTTGGTAAAATCCAAAATATTATTTAGTATAATTTTAACCATCGAAGAATTAACATATGACATTAAAAATAAATAAAAAAAAATTAATTTCTTACCATTCGAAGGAAACTCATAATAATTGTTCCAATATAAAATTGATCATAGTCAGTGCTAATTATTATTTAATAAATAAATAGTTTAATTAACACCTCAAAGTTATACGATAAATGATGTGGTGGCCGTTGCTATGGTTTACATTGAATCTTAAATATATTTTACTTGTCTTAATTGGAGCACTTAACTTTTACTGGCATTGGACAAGAAAAGATCTGTATATTTCTTCATGGAAATTAGAAGGACCTTTCAGTTGGCCAATTATTGGGAACCTTCCAGATGTGTTCAAACATAGAAAATGTAAGTTTTTTTTGAGTTTAATATAATCAGAAGATAAAAAAAATCAAGTGAAACAAAGATCACAGAATTTTTTAGAATTTAAGTAAATTGCTGTGTAAATAAAGATAATTGTGGATTTAATGACCTAGGTCAGGAACATGAAAACAATAACATGACGTGAAAACTATAATTATCATCCAAATTATACATAATTTTAATGTTTTCGTCAACTTTATCGATAATTAAATGGATTTTGTTAAAATTGAATCAGGTTAAAGTTCCATAAGTTCAAAAGACTTTTAAGAAAAAATGTTCAAGGCCATAAACTGAGGAGTTCTATTAGAAGTAGACAAAAAAAAATTATAATAATGCAAAAAAAATATTTTCTAATGCAAGTTAATAGTTCTCCATAAAGCCTTTGACAATTTCAATCAACTTTTCAATGAACCTCAAATTTTTATCCATCTAAGACTTACACCATGGAAAAAAGCTCATAGCTTAATTTATTTAATTTTTTTCTTTATTATATTTAATTTCAACATTTAACTACTATAATTTTTTTCTTTAAATCGAATTCTACCTATTTTTTATATTTATCGTAACTTAACTGAATTTTTTTTTTAAATACATAAAACTGGATTATTCGATGTATTCTATTCAGATTTAAACAGAATTTGGAATAAATTTTAATTGAATTTTCACGGGAAACATATTTTTGTTCCTTTTTGAGTACACATGAAATCTAGACTTTATGTATTTTTAAATAAAATTTTATAAATTTTAACATAATAATATAAATGCAGTTGAAACGCGTTTTTTTAAAAAGATTTAATAAAGTACATAGTAATTGCATCTTTTAAATTTAAGTAAGGAATGATTCAGGTTTAGAAATTTTAATTTTCTTTTTACTGCCAGGTATTTTTTTTTCTTGATAGAAAATTTATTTTAAGCGTTTTTGCTTCTTGTAATTTTTTTTTCTCATTTCAATAAGGAGGCATTCTTATTGAGTTGCAAGATGCATGATGTTTATCGATAGCTCTTGAAACAACGACAACAATATCTGTGAGCCAATAAAAAGATTGTCTTATATCTCCCTCGCATAAATAAGGCGCTTTTGTCCATGCTTCTATGACAAATCCATATTTTTCTAGTTGTCTAAAGAATTCCACTACTTCAGCTTCAAATGTGACTAACTGGCCTTGGCGTTGTTTTGTCCAACTATCTGGCAGCAATAATTGATTTGGCATATGAGATGAATTTTTTTCCACATAATGACTATATGGTAATACTAGAGCGATAATTGCACGACCATTGACCGCCAAGGTTTCATGAATGTCTGTTAAAATTTCAAATGGATCCGAACACCGATCAAGTACATTAAGACAGGAAATTAAATGAACTTTTTCGACATCTCGAATTGACTCAATTACAGTAAATTTTCGTTCTTGCAAACGCTCTCTCATAAAAAAAGATGTTTCAGTACAAAAAACTTTGAGCAATATATTGGTTCCCGACATTATGCCTATCATAAAATCAATGTATTAAATTGAACATATGTTATGAATCCCTCAATATGTTACCTTTTGCCAGACGAACTGTTACTAAGCCATCACCTGCACCAATATCCAAGATATCTATCATTTGTTGATTTTCCGAAAAGTTATTTTGATCGAAACCACCAACAGTCAAAAGTTTCTTGAATTGTTGTTCGGATAACACAAACATCGAGCCACGTCGTAAAAATCCATTCAAATCAGTTTGAGTCATAAATAACCCAAGGAATAATCGTGCAATTATATGGTAAATTTGAGTCCATAACTTTGAGGACGTTTCTCGAGCTTCTTCCTATAAAATTACACAAACTATGAGCTGGAATTTTCTATGAAAAAAAAAAAAATCTTCAATTTTATACCAGAAATTGCTTTGTTGAATCATCCACAGACATTTCCACAAATTTAGCTTTGTATCGTGGACAGATATGGTGAATCGTATCAGGTGTATCAGGGCCTAAAATAAGTATGAAAAGTAATTAAATTTAATGGAAATAAGATAATAATAAAAATTTTACCCAATCGATACCACGACTGATAATCGAAATTCTCCATCTGCAAATCGTTATTCAATTTGCAGTAAAGTGCTTGTGCTAGGGCTCCCTTGGGACGGCTGTTCATTTTGATCCCAGTTTTATATAATTTTAATAAAAAATCTAATGTACAAAAAAACTATTTTTCACGTAAAAATATCGTATCATCCAAGTATTTCTCCGAATTTTGTGATAAGGTGTAGATCCATAATTAATTTTTATGATTTTTTCTTTTTCAATTCGTCGTTAACTTTTAATTTCAATTACAAAACAGCTGTAGAGCAATTTCATTTATAATGAATATCGACGTATGTTACTTTTTTCTTAACAATAAAATTTTTTTTTCTAATAAAAAGGTGTACAAAGAAGTAAATATATTTATTGAATGAAAAATGGATTGTAAACAGCTGTCAATGACAATTGAGTGCGCGCACTCACTCACACGAGTGTTTAATTTCAAATTTCCAATACCATGCTTGCTTAAACCGTTAAATTTTATTTACATTTTTTTTTTTACTTTTAGGTATTCTTAATTTTGCAAATGAATTGACCACAAAATATGCGCATCCACAAAAATTTTGGATGGGACCCTTTCTTGCTGTGTATGTGGCAAATCCAGATGACCTTCAAATTATTCTGAATCACGAAAATGCATTAGACAAGACATTTATTTATCAATTTGGAAATGATTATGTGGGAAGATGTTTATTGACAGTTGAAGGAAAAATTTGGCGTATGCGAAGAAAACTGATTAAACCCACATTTAATGTTGAAGTACTTGAAAAATACATAAAAAAATTTGATAAATTATCTGACATATTAGTAAAAGAATTAGAAAAAATGAGTGAAAAAGAAATCAATGTATTTGATTTTGTCGCAAGATGCACACTTGACATGATAAGTTCAACTGCCTTTGATACAGAGCTCCATGCCCAAACAACCCCAATTGGAGATCAGATGATTCAGGCCACACACAAGTAAGTTAAATTCATTCATTGAAACAATAAATATGATTATTTCTTTTCAGCATATTCAATGTGTTACTGAAACGTGCCGTCCGATTATGGTTGTACGCTGATGTCATTTTTAGAAAAACCAAATTTTACCAGTCTTTCATGAAGTCTGTTTCAATCTTTCATAATTACACTGATATGGTATTCAATCGTAAACTTAAAGAGTGGCAACTCAAATTAAATGAATTTCCGGAACCTTCTATCCATAATACTCCAAAATGTTATATTGATGGTTTACTTTACAACTATTTAACATACAACAATAACTCTAAAACAGAAAATTTGTCACAAGAACAAATAAAGAGAGAGATGGATGTAATGTTTGCAGCGGGAAGTGATACAACAGCACATGCAGTTAGTTTTATACTTCTTATAATTGCAATGTTTCCAGAACATCAAGAACTGGTTCACAAGGAGATCAGAAAATTGTTGGACAAAATAAATGCAAATGATGAAGGTTGTATTGAAAAACCACATTTACACGAATTGAAATACTTGGATCGTGTTATAAATGAATGTTTACGCTTATATCCGCCAACTCCATTAATAGCACGAGAATTATCGGGTAAGGTACAGCTCAAAAATGGAATTATTTTACACAAAGGAACTACAATTGGTATTGGGATACACAGCGTGCATCGTGATAAAAAAATTTGGGGTGATGACGCTGATGAATTTAATCCAGATCGGTTTTTGCCTGAAAACTTGCAAAAAATCAAAAATTTATCATACTCATTTATACCATTTGCCGCGGGTGAACGAAATTGTGTTGGATTAAAATTCGCAAGGTACTCAATGAAGATGATGATTATGAAGATTTTAAGGGATTTCGTGCTGGAAACTGATGAACAATTTGATAAAATTGAATGTGAAGTTCATTTACTTGCAAAAAAAGTTAATGGTTGGAATGTTAGATTTAGAAAGAGAATTCATGTTTAAATGCATTTACTTATAATCAGTGTAATAAAAATTTTTTTTCAATAAATTTTATTATTTTTTATTAATTGTTATCAACTCATTTTTTTTTACTATTTAAATTACAATAATGATAATAATATGTAAACAAACTTTTCTTATTAATTATCAACAATATTTTTTTTTCATATATTGTGCTATAATTTGACATAAAATTAATTATAAAAGTAAAAGTATTTTCTAGTAAATTACGTAACGGTCAAGGTTAAGGAAGAATAAAGTACAGTAACAAAATTTCCATTAAAAAAGTCATTAATTGACATCTAAATGTATTACTATAATTTTTTTTTTACGGAATACTTTGAATAGGTTAAACATTATTATTTTAGATCAGTATTTTGAATTAATTTATATTTTTGTTTTTAATTGTTATCGAATAACACCTGTTTAATTATATTTTTATTTCAACTTTTTTATGAAAACCCAAACTTGTTCAAAGTTGATAGGGGAATCACATTAAAAGTTGATAAAATTATTATTTTTCATTATTTTTTTTAATTTAAGAATAATCCTTAATTTATTTTATTTTATTTTTTTAATGTAAGGCACAATAAGACAATTTTCTTTTCGTCAAATTACATTGAAGTCATTCAAAATTTAATTTTCGTTTCATATTTTATGTGTATCAGCCTACTTTATTGAAATCGATAAATCTTTTGTTTTTATTTTAATATCATTTTATTTTATTTTTTTTTTTTTGAATAAAAAGTACGAAGATATAAAACAATTTAATTTTAAGTTACAAACCAGCACCGTATCAGCTTTAAATTTTTTTGTTTTTTAATTTATCTTATTTTTTTTGGGTTTTATATTGCAACAATGATATGGGTATGGTTATTGTTGGCTTACAATTAAAAGAATAAAGATAAGTTTTAAAAATAATTCAATTTTTTGAAATTGATTAATTAGGCGATTCACACTAATTTTCAAATGTTTGTCACAGAGCACCGACCCCTTTTGTTCTTTTTATGAAGAAGAATAATTTTTGTTTCGATGTAAATTTTAAGTTTTTGGACAAAAATTTAGTCAGTTAGCTACTTAACAAGAAAAAGTTAAATTAATGTGAACCGCCTACATTAGAAGCAAAAAATAGATTAAAATTATAGTGATAATACAATTCTTTAAGGGTAAAAATTACAAATTAATAACAAAAGCTATCGTTACTCTGAAATTTATCTGATCCACTAAGGTCGTGGACCGATGTGTATCATTGAAATGCGTTAAATTGGTTAATTTGATTAGGAAAGTTTGAATTAAAAGTCTTGTTTTGCGGTGTTGTTTGAAGTGGGAAACCAGACATCTGTGAATTCATTGGCATCATAAATGCAGGTTGTTGTTGTTGGACATTTTGATTTGGTGGATATCCCATTCCAAATCCAGTTTGTATTGTAGGTGACATGAATCCACTTCCAATTACAGGTGTTTGCATTGCATGTACCGGACTAGTATTATTGCTGTTAATCTTCATTTGATTCATTGGTTGGGCATTACCACTCTTATCCTTTTTACTTCCCATCAAATTGTCTAAATCTATGTTTAAGTTGCCCGAATTGGTCCATGTTGCACCCACAGAAGTCGATTTATTTGAACCTGAATTTGTATTATTTTTTTGCAATAAATCTGGAATGGTACTTGATGGTTGAAGAATGTTATCTAAAATGAAAATCAAAATTAAAATCAGATTATTCAAGTTTATAACATTACAAATTAAACGTATTTATGAAAAAAAAAAGAGTTTTTAATGGAAAATAAGTTTTTCTTTATTCGATCAATTTAAAATCTTTAAAACTTTGCGTCCGTTAAACAGTTCACACACATAATCATCAATTTTTCTGTCATTTCATGGCATTCCTCATTCATTGACTTTTTTTCTAGTTCTTCTAACAGCCATTCACGTAGCTCAAGGACATTTTCATTGAAATGTAATGCTAAAATTTCGTTTCTGATTGTCATGAAGATTACTGCCAATAAATGTAAAACTGCTAATCTAACTTTCGGTTGCTCATTATATCGCAGTAACAATGATAAATTAAATACTTCAGATGCAAACTTGTATGCAATTGGACAATTTTCAGCTGAAATAATGATAATTGCCAGTGTGTTGATAAATGCAATCAATAATGTATATTCAAAATCATCCTGAAGTACGGTTCTTGTCTTAAAGATGAAATGATTTTTTCCAAAACCACGAATCAGAGGAAAGAAAAACCAACCAGCAACTGTATTAAACTTATTTATTTGACCCATTTCACTGATGTTCTGGGTTGTGGAAGCAATTTTCCTTGTTTTGGTTTTAAGACGATCACTAATGATGTTGTTAATTTCTCTTTGTCGCAAGACCGATTCACTTTCTTTGAATATTTGGTAATATTTAGAAGGTTGCAATTTTTTTTCGGTGCTCTGATTGGATTCGAGAGCATCAGTTTTATCTTTAGCTAAAGTTTTTGCCGTTTCCCCTAAAACATCTAACATGAGTATACGAGTACTATAACTGTATTTTGTGACTTCAGCATAAAACTCATTTGAAATGTACTGTGCACATTCTTTTGGATATGTTACGCAAATCATAACACAAGCATCAAAACGATGTTTTTCAAAATTTTCTACAAAACTTTTCTGATCGAGATTAATGAAGATTTCAAGTAATTTGAGTGCAGTAGTTGCATCACTTATTGGAAGCTGATTTGCTATTAGTTCGGATGCTCTTTCAATACATAATTTAAAAGTTTCAGGATCATCCTGTGCTAAAACGCCATCGATTAGGTCAACCAGGAATTTAGGAGCTTTATTTTCAACAATAGGAACATCATTTGACATGTCATACGATATCAGTTCATCATCTGAATCTGGGTCAGGGTCATGCAATGGGGCTGAAACTAACGCTAAATGCTTAGAGCCAGCTGCTTCAATGAAAGTCGCTTTTGATTCAACAATTGATTGATTTTCATTCTTAAAACGTCTTTGTGGCACTTCATTACAACTTCCTTCAGATGTGGTTTCTCTCAGATCAAGTACAGCTTGAATTGAATTAAATTTTGTGTTTTCTACAGAACTTTTTTCATCACAACACAATTTTGGATAATTTTTCAATGTCTCGACGAGATTCTTTACATCTGGTGGAAAATTATCATACTCAAACACTAATTTATTTTCATCGTCATTGCTAATCATGCCTAAAATAATTTCACTACATATCATTCCCAATGCGTGCGTTGTTTGATCCGGAGATTCTAAATGGTATTTTATTCCAGTAAATAATCCATTTGAAATTTCTCTTTTTTCCGATTCACTTATTTTAACAGATTTTGTTAGATATGTAAAGGCCAGTATCAGTAATTTACTTATATAAATACGTTGCTGTAAGTCTGTATTTATTACAGTTGATCGTGAGCTCCATACCACAATGAGTTGTTTACAAAGATCGGCTAACGGACGTTCCATGTGTGCTTTGTCCAGATAATTAACGAGATTTTTAATAAGTGTATCACTCAAAAAGTTATAATTAAATGGTATTTTTGAACAAAAATTGTATCTCCAACAATTGATTTGAATCAACGTAGGATCAAGCAATTGTAGAATTAACGGATCATCTTGAGATATCATCATGTGAGCTAAGATTTCTACTGGTTGTCTCTTAAGGTGTGACAAAACATTGAAAATTATTGATTTCATATCTGAATTCAATGTAATCCAACTGCCGATAATTCTCAAAAAGTTTAAAATATGTTTACTTTTTCTAGATTCATTGAAATCAACAATTATCATACTCAGAAGATCAGTGATAAAGTTCAAATAAAAATTGTTTTTTTCGAATTTGTTTTTAAAGTGACCAATGAAATAAAGCGTTTTGGCGACATGATGCAATAAATATCCTGCATACATGGATGGATTATAAATTGGATCAAAATTCGATAAATATGAATTTGCCATCAAATTCGGCATTGAAATCAAACATTGGAGGAACATTTTTAGTTTATAATTCCTCAAAGCGGTTTTAACGGAGTCAATTTCATCATTTACATAACAAGCATCAATGAAACATGAAAATAAGACAGTGTCACTCATTAAAATTTCCTTCATTATTAAGGTGACTGCTTGATGTCTTTTAAGTAGAACATTTTTCTTTGTTAATGCGAATATCGCTTCTGAAGCAAAATCAAAATTGTGATCTATCAGGAAAATATCCAAAATTTCTTTGCATATGAAATTGTTATGCGTAATGGGAAAGCCTTCATTAAATAATTGTACCACTGAATTTACAACATCAGAATACTCATTTTGTGCAAACGTGTTCCAGTCGATTACTGTGTCAACATCCAATCTTATGAGTTTTTCCATTGTACAGGGTCCTGGTAACTGATTTCTCCATGAACTTAATTTCTCGATGATATTTTCGAATGTCTTTTTGTCAACATTTTGTGTTGATTTCAATATATCGAGTACGTGTTTGGTAGATTCTTGAAGTTGTAATTCCCTCGTGCTTTTTGTGACATCCGCTAGAATAGGAAAATTTTCACACATTTCCCAACATATTTTGAATAATTTTTAAATATTACTTTCATTCAAGCTTTACATACTAATCGATAAAACTATTTGTAAGTAGTAAAATATTTGTTTAGCCATTCATGAATAAAGAAAAAAAAAAATTAATGACTAATCAAATATTTTCCCTACTAATTATTTTTTTAATTACATGGAGGTTACTCACCATTCATTTGTGGTCCTCCTAAATTTAACCCTTTGAAATCAGATAATAAATCAGCAGTTCCCATTCCGGTTTGTAAATTACCAGATTGCATAGGGCTAGTCAATGATGAGAATAAATCTGGCTGAATATTCTCTGTTTTTTGGGGATTATTTAATGCAGGCGCCGGAATATCGCTAAACAAGAGATCAGCACTAGGTATTGTTGTTTTAGCTGTAGTTGGAATGGTTGTTGCAGTAAATGCAGATGTAAAGTCAGCAAATTCATCCAAGTCTTCTTTTCCACTCGAAATTTTTTCAGCTGCCTTATTATTAGAATTATCTGTTGCAGTTCCAAATGCAGTAGTAAAATCACCAAATTCTTGATTTTCTTCAGCACGTGGATTGAAATCATCAAAATCGTCAATTACATTATTGCTTGATGTGACTTTTGCTTTCGTACTTGTACTATTGTTATTTTCAACGGAAAACAAATCTTCAGAATGGGTATTTCGGTGTGTGGGCGAATTAATGTCCAAATCTTTCCCAAATTGTGAAGCTGCTCCTAAATCAATTTTCTTGCTACCCAATTGTTTTGTTGTAGATTGCGATTTTACTGCGTTTGTTTTCAAATTAAGACTGATTGCCTTTTTATCTATAGTAGGTCCGTTATTTGTCCCTGCACTAACTGTCGTATTTGATGGTGAGGTTCGACTTGGCGATTTTGATCTTTCTTTATCGTAATAACGTTTACTGTTACTATAAATAAGAAAACGAAAATTATATAAAATTAAAATTATTTTGAGATAAGAATTTTTGTTGTGATTGTTATCATACCTATTATTACTTGAATAGTTATCATTATCAGAATCTTCTCGTTCAGCGTCATACTGATAATCGTATTCCTTGCTATCTGAAACTATAAAGAAATTGTTGATGTTGAAATATTGTTGGAAAATAAAAATCAAGACAATTTACTTACACTCGTTACTTTTGCGAGAAGTATTGTGTGAACTGTCACGGTCTCGATAATTGAAATCACCTCCAGTTCCGCCGAAACGCATACTTGCCACATCTGAACTCATTCCAATATATTTATCCTTGTTTTTCTTTGCTTTTTTACGTTCTTCTCGCAATTTCTCATCATCTTGTATGAAATCCATTAAATCTCGTACCTTATGTCTTACATTGATTCCCTGATCTTTTCCATTTTCATCAACATAAGTGTAATTTTCTAATGATCTCAAATCGTATATGTGCTCTCGTGAACTAGTTACCACTCGTTCCGATCCATTACGTACAAGATAATTTAATAGCAGTAGACTCTAATAATTTGCAAGATATATTTATTTTATTTTATATTTTTTTTAAAAGTATTGATGACAAAACTGGTTTACCTTGTATGTCCTTCTCCAGTTACTTTTATTTTCTTGTAGCATACGTTTCCATAGCATGGACATAACTTCGGGAAAGTGTTCATATGTGAAAGTAGCATGGGCTAGCTCTTGCATTAGAGGGCCAGTTGGACCCCAAGGATCATCATTTGTCGCCTCTCGAACTTTCCCCTCAATTTCTGTGTAATTCATAACGACGTTTGTGCTGAAATTATTTAATAAATTAAAATATTTTAACATAGAAGTTTTTACTTTAAACCCTTGGATTACTCATTATTTCAAAAGGCCTTAAATCACGTAGCTACACATACACAGCACATGCTATACAAACTCATCCAAATTCCAATACATTTGGGAATATCAAAATTCCTTTTTGTTTTTAAATTTTGTGTTCTATATCAATATTATAATTTCTTCATTATCATCGATCATTCAACAAATATTTATTCAATTAGCGAGTTTATGTAAACTAAAGCAAAAAAAAAAAATCTTGAAAAGCAAAAATATTGTTTTCAATACTTACGCTTTATCCACTAACTCTCGTACTTTATATCCTAAGAACTTATCCATTTTATGGAATTCAACTGTTCGATAACTATTTTATAAAGTTCTACCGTGATTCAAATTTTTTTTAAAGATTTATTAGAAAAACAAGAAAATCTGCAATTTTTACATGTACGAAAAGTGCCACACGTCATTTATTTACGAAAATAGGATTACCAGATGTTTGATGATTGTTTTGACAAATATATCTTCGAAAAAGGGTATTGCATCAATTTAGGGAAAAATAATTTTAAAATTCAACTGTGATATGAAAGAAAAATAATTTTATGAACTTTTTTATTTATTTAGGTATTTTTAAAATTAATACATATCAGAAAAATTAAAAAAAAATATTGAGTTGTTTAAATAACCATTAATCTTGGTGCAATATTCATTGACATGAGTTCTTGGAATAAGAGTTTTGCAGCGTATGGTAATTTAACCTGAGAAATCTGTTGATAAAAAAATATTAGAATCTGATTTTGAAGTCAAATACAAATAAAGCATTACCTGAGTCTTATTTTTACATCCCTTGCACTCAAACGTATTGTTTCTCAAATTTGCTATAGCAATAAGACCACAAAAGTTACATACATGAATACGATAAGGATCCGATACTTCAAATAAACGTTCACGCAAAAACTGAGCAGCACCATGAGAGATTTGACAATCACGTTCCATTTCGCCGAAACGTAATCCACCATCACGTGCACGACCTTCCATAGGCTGTCGTACTAAAATTTGGACTGGACCTCGAGCTCTTGAATGGATTTTATCATCTACCATATGCTTAAGACGTTGATAATATGTTGGTCCCAAGAAAACTTGAGCATTGATTTTTCTCCCCGTGTGTCCATTATACATGACTTCGTTACCTCTCAAATGATATCCATAATCTTGTAAGAAAGTTGAAATCTTTTGTACGTTTACAGCATCATTGAACGGTGTAGCATCACCAATTTCACCTTTATTTGAACCCAATTTTCCCTGAATACATTCGATTAAATGACCAATTGTCATACGAGATGGAATAGCATGAGGATTGATGATAATATCTGGTGTTAGACCTTCACATGTGAATGGCATGTCTTCTTGTCGATATTGAATACCACAAGTACCTTTCTGACCGTGACGCGACGCAAACTTATCACCAATCTGTGGAATACGTACAGATCGGACACGGATTTTGCAGAACTTGTAACCTTCACTATTTAATGTCAACATAACTTGGTCAGCGATACCTGTTTCAGAATTACGTAAGAATGTGGATGCATCTCTCTTAGTATAACGTTTTGTTGTGCCATCAAGTTCGTCTTCATTATCAGCCAATTGAATCGTTTTTCCTATAACAACGTCATCTCCTGAAACACGAATTCCTGGTGCAATAATACCATCATCATCTAATTTATCGTAAAGAGCGTTCCGCATTCCCTGACATGTCTGTCTGTTTGGCTTTTCAAATTGTTCTTCTTGATCTCCAACACGCTTATTTTCTGAATCCTTATACGAACGATAGAAAACTGATCTGAAGAATCCTCGTTCAACTGCCGATGCATTCAAAATAACACTATCTTCTTGATTGTATCCAGTATAACATAAAATTGCAACAATTGAATTAATTCCAGCTGGCAATTCTCTGAATCGTAAATACTCCATAGAACGTGTAGTTACTAAAGGTTTCATTGGATAGTACAGTACATGAGCCAAAGTGTCCATTCGTACGTGGAAGTTTGTGATATAAACGCCCATAGCTTGTTTACCCATAGCACTTTGATAAGTGTTACGAGGACTTTGGTTGTGATCAGGAAACGGAATAATTGAGGCACAAACACCCAATATCATGGCAGGATGAATTTCACAATGCGTGTATGTGGTACAATATGCATTTTCTTTATCTTGATTTAAATCATATGGTGTCATTGCAATCATAACAGTTTCCTCCTCTAATGTATCTATGTACTCTACAACACCAGAAGCAACTAAAACTTGCCAGCCAAAGTTGTTGTATTCACGTTCTTTTAACATTTCAACTTCTCGTTTTTTCAACAGTAATTTTCCATTTTCGACAATCAATAGTGGTCGGCAAATTCTACCTGCATCAGTGTAAATACGAATTTCACGATCACGAATATCCCGAATCATTGAAACCTCTGATACAATAATGTCCATTTGACGACGAAGCTTGCGGAGTGTTGCCATAAGTTGTTCAGGATCTCTGTGAATTCCTACCCAGCAACCATTGACAAAAATCTTTGTTGCATCAGCAATAGCTACATATTTTAAAAAAAAATTAATCTATTTCTTCTTTATATAAAATATAATAAAATACCTGATGGTGCAATTTCTTCCAAATTTTCCATGGACCACTCTTCCAAGAACTCCAAAATGGGTGATGGTTGTGATCCGACAGAAATATAAGCCATGAGTGCCAAATTTTTAACAAGACCTACAGCTGCTCCTTCTGGGGTTTCGGCTGGACAAATCATACCCCACAATGTATTATGTAATTGACGTGGTTTTGCAAGTTTGCCATCACGTCCAATTGGTGAATTAACACGACGCAAATGAGACAATGTCGAAGCAAAAGTCAGTCTGTTCAATACTTGAGATACACCGGCACGAGCTTGATGAGCTTTCTTTTGATCTCCCCAGTTTCCAGTAGCAAGAGAATATCGTAAGCCATCAGTGATAATTTTTGTTTTGATAGCAAGCTCTAAATTAAAATCTTTTCCGCGATCAATAAACTTTTGTGCATACATTCGTACTTCCTTCATCAGATTTTTGAATAAACCTCGGAAAAGAAAAGCAAGTAAGGGTCCAGCTAAATCAAGACGCTTATTTCCATAATGATCACGATCATCCAATTCTCTTCGACCTAATGCAGCAAGTAATAATCGATGAACCATATAACCAAGAAAATATGCTTTTTTAGTTTCACAAAAGTCGGAAACACCAACGTGAGGCAACATTTCTTTTTGTAAGATTTCTTTAGCATATTTGATACGCTTGTCTTTTGTCACACCTGGACGTGCACCTCTTGCTCCAATGAAATTCAACGCCACATTTTGCTCTTGAACAACAAAAGCTTCATCAAGTGAAGGTTTAACCATCTCCATCATTTCTGGATCGTCAAAGTCGTAAATAATGTGTTCCAAAATGTCACGATCTGCGACAAAACCAAGGGCTCGGAAAACAATCATGATTGGAATTTCTTGTTTGATATACGGTAAAATTGCAATAACTCTCTGTCCGATAGCTGACTTTTTCATGCCTTGTCCACCTCGTGCCATCATATTCACCCATAATGTTGATGTAGGACGAGAACTATGTTCTAGGCAAGAACGAATTTCAGCTTTGTAAGCATATTTACCATCTTTCATGCTGAAAACATACACAGTATTTGTTGCCATCTTTTCCTGGGCAATCAAAACCTTTTCTGAACCGTTTATAATAAAATAGCCACCAGGATCCAAAGGACACTCATTTAACTCGGTCAAATCTCTGTCAGTAAGTTGACTTAGTAGACAATAGGTTGAACGTAACATAATTGGAATTTTTCCAATGAATGTCTTTTGATGTTGAGTCTCAACCGGTTCTTGTCCATCAACAACTTTAGTTTTTGTGATATCGACGTACAATGGCGCTGAATAAGTTAAATTTCGTAAACGTGCCTCGTTTGGCATCATTGGACTAGGACTTCCATCTTTTTCCCAGTGAGTAGGCTTAGATAAGTAAATTTGATCGAATTTCAAGACAAATCTTGGCTGTGAAGAAAAAATTTTCCTTTTGAATTATGAAGATATTAAAAAAATAAATTAATACTTACTGGATTTTCCAATTCCCCACTTGTGTGTTGAGCTTCAGCTTGTAAATCGATAGCGGGTGAATCTTCCACAATCCGTTGAACGGACATCTGTATAAACTCATCGAAACTATCTAATTGTTGTCTTACCAAACCTTTCTCATCAAAATATGCATTGATTACAATCCAGCAAGCCTCTTGCCAAAGTTCATGACTGATTTCCTCCTGATCTTCTTCATCGTAATTATCTAAAACACAATTTTTACTTTGTTATGAAATTGTTTGACATATAAACAGTATGGCCGGCAGAGCGTCAATATTAATAAATGGAAATAAATGAAAATATCAGAAAAATAAATTTGAATTCTCACCTTCTTCATTTTCAAACATGATTTGTTTTTAATATTAACTACTTTTTTTCAATTTATCTCTTATTTTTGTTTGTTAATTTTAATAATATTTCTGCTGCGATGTAAATTTGGTTGTTTGATATTTTTTTAAGTTGACAGATGGATTTTCCAGTGGCGTCACTACGATAAGGTGGTATCTGTTTAGTTCTATTGTAAAGATTTGAAATCAGTCATAAAGGATAATTAAATTAAAAAGCTTTGTAAAATAATTTCTAGAAAAGTAATTTCTTGTAATTAAATTTTGAATTTAGTGAAAATTATAAATATTTTCCATACCTTTAAAGTAAGTTTCGATACAATCAGCTGTTATTGACATATTTCATAATCGAAATCAAATCGATTATTTCGCTGAGCATTTGCAAAAACAAGGTTTATTTTTTTTAATTAAATTTTACTATTAATTCAATGTTTTTGCCTTCATAATAATTATTTAAACTATCATAACAAGAAATATAAAGCATAAAAATTCATTTTGAAGTAAAACACGCTAAATTTGAATGATAACATAACAAAAGCACAAGAAATATTAAAAAAATTGTGACTGATTTTTTTTTTATCAATTTTTTAATTACATGCATAATAAATACTCATAACAAATTATAATAAAAAAATAATACAAAATACGATAATATAAAAGGAAATGAATCATTGAATTAAAAAAAAATCGTTACGAGAAAAGTCAAAATTGTGTCCCTAAAAATATAAAAAAATACTGAACTTCCGTATCATGATATTGCACAACAGAGATTAACAACAAAATCTATTAAAATTCAGGATTATCAAGCTATGATAGTATAATATTTTGGATATCATCTTTTCACCATTTCTGCAAAGGTAATTTTTATATTGATAAATAACGTTTGCACTGTAAGTTGAAGACGCCTCGCAAACCACCCTTCATAATATGCATAGACTAAAAGAGTGCCTATAATATTCGAAATTCTTATCAAAATTAACAGGAAATACGTTAAAAATTGCATTCATTTAACATTTTGTAAGCGTCAATCTAAGATCTCCGTCTGTGGACCACATCAATTTGAATTGCGAACCGTTTTCAATTTACAATGTTAAAAAAATTTCTCAAAATCATTCATTAAAGCAACTATTTTATTAAAACACTTTTTTTGTCGTCATACATCGTCATAAGAATCTACTTCAATAGCGAATTTAAGTCAAACACTTCAAGTGAAAATAAAATTAACGTAAAATGCAATGTCATTTCTCATATTTTCATAGTTGATTAGATAGCGAAGTAAATGTAGCATTGTTATCAGACAATGTTAGCACAGGTCGTAAATGACGGTTACCAAAAAATTTAAAAAAATATTTAACTTTTTCGTGCAAGTGACACTACACAAGTAACAAGCATTACTATGATAACTTACTATGCAATGTTACTATCATTTTTTTTAACATTGATTTAAAATTTATTCTGGAATTGCAAATTCCAAATTTAATTTTTTAAAAAAGTATATGTTTAGGTGAACCGTGAATTGTAAATAGAATAGTACACATTGTTGTGATAGCTCTAGACACTTATGACTCAAAAGTATTGAATATGATATGTATAAAAAAAAAATAAATATAGAAATTAATAATTATCACTTGACTCCAGTGGAACATGAATGAAATGTGTAACAAATTAAAGATAACAAAAGAATATTAAAATATTTGCAATGTCTTACTTTTCAATATGAATAAAATTAAAAAATGAGAATTCTTAATCACTAAGTGGTTTAGAAAAGCGTATTTCGATGGAATTCGATTCATTGAATAAAATTAAATTTATTTTATAAAATTTGCCGATGTGAAAAATTCCGCCATTATAATAATTGAAAAAAAAAATAATTTTTTTAAAAAATCTGCCATTTTAGGAAAATCTTGATCGAGTTTTTGATCGTTTTCAAGCTCTTGAGCCCAATCCCTCAACCCAATCTCACAGCTAATGAGTTAGAATTCATTGTAATAAGCACCTTTTTCCATTAAAAAATAATCAATTTTTTACCCCGATCTCGATCCGACGAATCAATTCGGATTATTGGATAGTGATCAGTGACAGAGTGACGACAGACAAACCGTCTGTAATAGTGCATTTTTTCTTACGAAATGCACTAAAAAAATAAATTGCTGTGTTATACAGTTGAAACAAGTTTTTTTATTACTATTTTTTTTTTAAATCATATATGTATGGTTAACACGTGTGGCTGATTTGTTTACAAACGAAATTCAAAAGTTTCAATATAATCTAAATCTAATCTGATCGGTAGTTAATTGAAATATGTTTGATAAAATAATTGTATATTGTAATCAATTTACTACGTTCATATGCTTTACATTCCTGCTTTTAACAGAAAAAGTGCCAAAAAATTAACTGCCAACATTTTTGTTGAGTCACTTACAATATTCGTATGTTGTGTGAATTTGTTATTCTTTAAATATTTTATTTTATTTTTCTTCCTGTCTCTTGGATACAACACATGTCAATAAAATTCGCGTGTATTTCGAAGAAACGTGAATAGTCTAACAAAATTTGTGATGTCATAAGCTTAAATACGTATGAAAGAACGATGACACTTTGAAGATATTTTTGGAGAAATTTAATGATATGAAATTTGAAACAGTTAGATGATAAATTGCAATTTTTTCCCAGTAAAATCAGGGCAATATTTTTGTTGATTATTTATATGAAGCAGTGCCATGGTTGAAAATGAAAGGAAAATAATCTAATATTTTCTATAAAATAATATGAAACACTGTTTACATTCTAATCATATTTGGATTAAAGTAAAAATAAGTGTGAATATGCAAAATACATGTAACCCTCACGATAACAACTTATTAGTATATTGATGTTAACCCGTAACAGGGCCTTCAAGGTAGGCAATGAATAAGCACTTTTAACAAAATTACTATAGTAGACTCTCTTTGCAAAGTACGTATAAATTGAATGGATTTGTAATTCATTTATTCTTTTTATATACATATTTTGTATAGTATATGACAATGACAGTCAGAATATTATCAATATATTATGTGTAACAATCATGTATACTATTTACACAGATGTGTGTTTATAATGTATGTGTGTGAAAAAAAAATATCAAGAAAATATTTACTTCATTCAGTAGTTTAGTACTATCGGACGTGGAAAGACATTTAATTGTACGATTAAGTCGCTTATAGATTTACTACTTTTTTTTGTAACAAAATAAATTAATTGAATAAATAATATAATACAATTAAAAATGTTGAAACACGATGATAAGCTATATCATAATAAATGTGATGAATATAATTAAGTAAATTATTTAAAAAAATATAATTACCATCGTGTAAGATCTAGAAAACAAATTAAACGGTCAAAACACAACAATAATAATATGAAAACAAGGATATTTCAAAGTACGATGAATATCATTTTGTTTATTTATTTTCTAATCATATTATTTTATTCAAGTTCATACCTTGTTGTTGTGGGATTGCTCCTTGTTTTTTTAAATATCCACCTTGATTTGATTATTTTGAGGAAAAAAAGCAAAATTATGATTAAGAATTTATTCTATGTTCAAAGAAAGTGCGGATTTTCTCAGATTTAATTTGGTTTGGGTTTACATATCTTTGCAGCTAAGCTATATATTGATAAGTTTGGATCATGCTATATAGTCGAATTAAATGTATCAAGTGAAATACAAATTTAAGAAAAATTTTACCATCAATTGATTCAAATAATATTCGTATGGAATATTTCCACTGCCTTGATCAACAGCCGTTGCCAACATTTCGTCTAGTTCTTCTTGAGTGAATGGTTCTCCTTCTTCCATCATCAATTTACTGATATACTCTTTAGAGACATATCCTTTATCTTCCGCATCAAGCACTCTAAATGCTTCAAGAAGCTTTTCCGGAGGTGCAGGCTCCATTCTAACAAAAATTAAAATAAATTTCCATTTACGAATCATTTTCAAATAAAAAAAAATAAATTTAAATAATTTAAAATTTTTAACCGTTTTTTAACGGATTTTAGGCTCTGGAGCCTAATCCATTATCCCAATGTCATAGCTAATGCGTTTAAACCAACAAAAAAACCCGACCTCGTTCCGATGGATTATCCCGGAGTTATGGATAGAAATCAGTGTCAGAATTACAGACTTACGAACTTACGGAGCGACGGCGGACAAACCTCCTTAAATAGTGCAATTTTTCTTACGAAATGCACTTAAAATAATTTTACTTACCTATGTTCTGCTAACAATCCTGCAACATGCGGCATAAATTTCGATAAGTGAACCGTTCCATTTGAATCTTCAAATTCTGTTGCCGAAATAATGTCATTAATTTCTTGTTCACTCGGAACACATCCCAAAAATCTTAAAATTGTACCAATTTCACGAACATCAGCTGTTTTATTACCATGATGGTCGAAAATCAAAAATGCATCAGCAATTTTTCGTTCCAAATCATTCGTTATATCAACTATAAATAAAAATAAAAAAAGAATAGTTTTAATTTAATTTTATTTTATTCATTAATTTATTCATTTTAAATACCTGGAATATCGTATAATTCATCCATTTTAGTCGATG
Source organism: Culicoides sonorensis (assembly GCA_900002565.1). NCBI lineage: Eukaryota > Metazoa > Arthropoda > Insecta > Diptera > Ceratopogonidae > Culicoides > Culicoides sonorensis. The sequence goes on along the minus strand of LN483573.1, from coordinate 120,686 downwards.
GTTTTCAATTAAAACTGAATTTTATGAACTGCGATTAATTTTTGCTTTAATTTTTATATTCAAAGACCTAGAAATGTCGAGGAGGAATGTGATATTGATCAAATTTTCAAAAAAATATATTGGTTACTAGGTTACAATATTAAAAGGAGACGACTGGTATTTTACTTTCATAAACTATCTTTTACAATTATCAGCACGTAATGATTAGTTATGACATTTTAATTCTTTATAAACTTATCTTTTTAACGATATTTAATCAACACTATCGTTGATATGCTTAATTGAACATAATGATTTAATGCTTATATGACAAAGCATGATTGATTTGATTACCTTTGGATATGTGAAAATAATCAAGTTAAATTAGACGTTTGGGATCCAATTATGAATCAGGATTATAATAAATAAAAATGGTGCATTTATTTTGTATTCAGTGGGAGCATGAATAAAAATATGATAGACCAAAGGTCCATCTTTCACTATCATTTGACTGATAAAGTCATTATCTGAATTTAATCGAATATAAGTACGAAAATCATATGTGGAATTTTTATTCATATTGGTTTTTTATTGTTTTTTTTTTTTAAATAAATGTATAAAAATAAACTCATCATGACAATTGAAATCGTGAGTTCATTTATCAGTTGTAAGCAAATGGAGCGTTTGTTTACTTATTTTTTTTTATAACTGATTGCTTTTTTTATTTTGGCAGTTGTTAAATGTTATTTTTTTTTGTTCATCTTAAAAAACTTTAGTAATCAAAGTCGATTTATTTGTTTCAGGTGCCAATCATCAATTTTATAGCAGCAACATGGACTTTTGTGAGGAATCAATGGACTTCGGTTTGACCTCTGACGAAATTTCCTCATCAAAAGATGATACGACAGACATGACTGTTTTTATGCCAAATTATCCAAAAGATGCAATTAGGCAAATGCAAATGATGCGCTCCAACCAATTGTTAACCGATGTGATATTAGAAGTAGATCAAGAATTGTATCATTGTCATAAAATTGTATTATCAGCAGCATCACCTTATTTTAAGGCAATGTTTACTGGTGGTCTTAAAGAATGTGAAATGAACCGCGTGAAATTACAAGGTGTTTGTCCTGCAGCCATGTCTCGTATTATTTTCTTTATGTATAGTGGTCAAGTGCGTGTGACTGAGGTAGATGTCTGTCAACTTTTGACCGCTGCCACAATGTTTCAAGTTGCAAATGTAATTGAAGCTTGTTGTAATTTTTTAGAACGTCAATTAGATTCCTCAAATGCAATTGGGATTGCAGAATTCGCAGAACAACATGGCTGTGATGCCCTTAAACAAAAAGCAAATCAATACATTGAACGACATTTTACAAAAGTATGTCAAGAGGAGGAATTCCTTCAATTATCTGATGATCAACTAATTAAACTGATAAGACGAGATCAGTTGAATGTACAAGGTGAGCGTGATGTTTACAATGCTGTCATGTCATGGGTCCGATACGACGAAGATAATCGTTATTCAAAAATAGAAAATATACTTTCTTCCGTTCGATGTCAACTGTTAGCTCCAAATTTTATTAAAGATCAAATGCGAACTTGTGATGTTTTCAATCGAGTACCACGATGTAGGGAATATTTAGCAAAAATTTGTCATGAAATAACACAACATAGAAAACCAGCTGTAAAAGAACGAACTCCAAATACTACAAGGATGATTTTTATTGCTGGTGGATATTTTAGACATTCATTAGATATTTTAGAGGCATTCAATGTTGATGATAAAACATGGGTTTCACTGCAAAGTCTAAGAGTACCAAGATCCGGTTTAGGTGGAGCATTTTTACAGGGGACGTTTTATGCTGTAGGTGGACGCAACAATACTCCTGGAAGTTCTTATGATTCTGATTGGGTAGATCGATACAATCCAATAAGAGAGACATGGCGACCATGTGCCCCAATGTCAGTGCCAAGAAATAGAGTTGGAGTAGCAGTTTTAGATGAATTACTCTACGCTCTGGGAGGATCAGCTGCATCTGATTATCATGATACAGTTGAATAGTAAGTATTTTAATTGAAATTTGCAATTCAAATAAAAATAATTAATTTTTTTATTCAAATAGCTATGACCCTTTAGATGATCGATGGACAATTGTTAAATCTATGACATATAAACGAGTTGGAGTTGGGGTTGCGGTTGTTAATAGACTTTTATATGCGATTGGTGGATTTGATGGTACTGTACGACTTAATACAGCTGAATGTTATCATCCTGAAAATAATGAATGGACTCTTATTAACCCTATGAAATGTGCAAGATCTGGAGCAGGTAAATATTTTCAATTTAACAAACCAGTTGAATGGCATTAATTTTATTGAATTAATTGAAGGTGTTGCTGCAATAGGTCAATTTATTTATGTTGTTGGAGGTTATGATGGGACACGTCAACTTAGCTCTGTTGAACGTTATGATACGGAAAAAGGTACTTGGGAATTTATGTCCCCTATTCGTGTAGCTCGTAGTGCCTTATCATTAACAGCATTAGATGGAAAACTTTGGGCAATGGGAGGGTATGATGGTGCAAACTTTTCTACAGTAGTTGAAGTGTATGATCCGATAAGGAATATTTGGACAGATGGTGTGCCATTGACTTCTGGTAGGTCTGGTCATGCAGCAGCAGTTATCTATCAACCATCAAATATAAGTGGGACAGATATTTATGAACCATGTCCTGAACGAGGTGGAACAAGCGGAAATAAGCAATTTGATTCGGCAGAAGGGGAAAGCAGTAATAATTTTAATTCAAATAAAAATCGGTCACTGATGTTTGGTGGCAGTGGAATGTTTGGTGGTGCGGGAAATTGTTCATCTGCTGATCAGCCTTGTTGTCATGAAAACGGTGAAAATTGTCGTGTAACACAAAACAATTCACACGTACGCGAAAATGTAAAAGACGATCCTGTACCATCGACATCGGCACAACAATCACCAAATCGATCTCGACCAAGTCCACCAGAAGATCGCCTAAGAGCTTGCATTCAAAATCGAAGGTTTAAACAAACTACCAATAATAGTATATCCAGGAATAATTCTAGACAAAATATATCAAGAGCAATTGATGATAGTTTTGAGCTTCCTTACAACATAGATATTGATTTATTAGATTTCACCAATAGAATTTATTATTGCAAAAGATGTGCTTGTAATAAAAAACTCAATGATTCTAGGGAAATAATGAAGGGAAAACATACATGTCCCGGAGCGGTTCTAAAAAGAGCTGTCATGAAGCTCCTGACAAATTTTACATTATACGATAATAAGAGAGGAGAAAATAATCGACCATTCAAAAGACTTTAAATTTAAATTTCAATTAATCGGAACACATCAAAGTTAACTCGGTTTTTTTATAATTGAATTGAAAATGGTTAAAACATACCTGAATTATAACGTAAATTGTTTCAATGTTTAAAGATGTGACTTTTCATATAAACCATGTAACTTATAGCTAGAACCAATGATAATTTTTATATAGGAATAATTTTGTTTTAACTGTAAATTGAAGACCATCATTCATTCCTTTGTATAAACAAAACATTGTTAGTATAAGATTAGTATAAATTGTATATAGAATAAAATGAAAACTTAATTTATTGTCCACTTACATGGATTTTGTAAAATGAATAAATCTAACTTAATTTCTTTAAAGCTGATTTTAACTGTACGTTTATATCAAAATCGGCCATAATCACATAATTGAAACTCAAGACAAATACTATAATGTTCAATTAGTTTATTTTTTTTTTATCAAAGTAATCTGGCTCAACATTCTTTTACTAATCTAAAAATTTATTTCATTTATTTTTTTCATGTTGTCTTTCCTTTCGGCTTTGTAATTGCCTTGATCTTTGATTCCAAATACTGAACTCTCTTTAGTAGTTTGTCGCTTACACTGAATTCGGTGTACGGTATTGAAAGCACAAAATAACCAGATTTTTTAAGCAATTCAATTGAACAATTTGCAACACCAGTAAGACTTGAATGTATTCCTTGACACATGTCATGATAGTCATGCACCATTATGGCAATCCTAATCATAGAAAATTTTGTAGATGAATCACATTTTTAATTAAAAATTTTAGTTTTACCTTTTACAAGAACTATCCGCCTTATCAAAAGAAATTGGACTGCCCTTTGAATCGAAACAACATTCAGCATCAATTACAAATCCCATTTTTGTATTAACGTTTGTTTTCACATAACTTTCCAAGGAAACCAGGCTTTTTAATGATTCGAGCATTCCAATAACTAATTTTTGTTTATCCTTATTATGTGCTAATGGAACATCAAATATCGTACTGTCTTGACTTAGCAGACTTCCCTTGTAGTTTTTGAAAGTAGCATATCCGTTTATGTTCAGCAGTTTCATTTTCATATTTGGTGAGAGTACTCCTTTTCTTTCAATAACTAATTTTTCGAGAAATTCTCGTCTGAAACACGAAAAATTAGTATCCAATAAATAATAATTTTACTTTGCTTACCTCAGAACTGATTCCAAGTGTTTTTCCGAAGAAACATCCAGTAGAACAAGTGACCAAACATAATTAAGCCAATCCAGGGCTTTTGGCAAATCTTGTTCTTGTAAGTTACTTATCATTTTTTCTTTCAATTGGTCAACGTGACATGAAGGGTAGTTTAAAATTGCAAGTGTATGAAATAAAGCCGCAATATCTTGAGGACGACATTTACTTTGATTTTTCAACATCCAATCTGTCATGGACTCCAAGCCAGCAGTATCACGATATCGTAAAAGTCCTAAACTGGTTAAAATTGATCCTACCACAGCGGATTTTTCTGTGTTTTTTGGTAAAATTTGTTGCACATCTGAACAAATCCGATCAACTAACACAGGATCAGGAAAATTTAATACAGCCATGGCATATAATAGATCACTTGCTTGTTTAAGATCTAATTGACTACTGCTTCCACTGATATTATATGCAATTGCTCGTAATAAAGTCATACTTCGACGTTTTTTTAATGCCAGACTTGACATTACCTTGATCATTTGTGGTATTGTTATGTTTGCTATGAGTTTTGCAGCTTCATCTTCTCCCGTTACACCAAGAACTACATTCAAATCGTCCGTGCGATATGCTTCGTTTCGCTTAGGTGAATTACTTCCATTTTTGGTAACGGTTCGTCCTAGGATTCGACACAATTTAATGAATCGGGGGTCTGATTCGAAATCGGAAATCTTCACTTTATTAATTGAGCTCCACTCTGAAAGAATTGAGACAATTTTTAACGCATGTTTGCGGGTAATTGTTTCATCGTCGCCAATCGATAGAAGGCCAGTCACCGTTTTGGCATTAATTATCATTTCATCTATCAAAGAACTTTTGGAAGGTCCTTTTTTATTCGATGTACTGCTTTGAGCAGTGACGTCTTCCTCTTTCAAAGCAGCAAACGCAGCTGCAACTAAACTATCTATCAAAAATAAGGAAAAAAACAAATGTAAAAATTCATCTTATTTTAAAAATTAGGGTCACTCACTTTTCTTCGGTGAATTAGCCAAATCCACAGTATCAGTGATTGATGTTTTTATTTCAGACGGTTTCTTATCAGATACAGCTCGGGCTGCCATTGAAGCAACCTGACTATGACTTTTTCTCTGAAACAGTACATAGGCAAGATTCCTACCCAATGTTCTGTGCATACTAAACATCTAAAATATTTATATAAAAAATAAATATTAAAATGATTTACTTCACAAAATGCAACTTTTACTGTATCGAGAAATACTGAATATTTGACTTCAATATTTATGAAGAATGAATTTTTGTGTTTTGTTAAAAATTAATATCAAACAAAATCGTAAAAATACTGGATTGTATAATCTTGCAGAAAAACACTGTTTTGAATGAAACAAAAACTTTTTCTTCTGTAAATTTTCATCTTATGATTTAAATGAAAAACCTGAAATTTTATAATGCTTTGGTGAAATTATTTGCTTACTTTAAGATCAAAGAGGAGTAAATATTTGATTGAAAACTAATTAAACACTAAATAAATTAAATTTTATTCCGAAAACACATGAAGTTTCATATGATTTTGACAGGCCGCATGTCGGTCATAATTGCAAGTAAACAAATGGGGTTTGGAAATTTATGTACAATTTTTTGGTGACTTCTCATAATTTTTGTATTAAAGTGGTCCAAGAAAACATTTTTGCTTATATTATGAGCATCAACTTTCCAGAACAAAGTGAGTGATTTATTTGAAGCAGAAACATTTCAAATTCTATGAAATTCAGAATCAGTTTAAATTAAATCTTGCTGAATTGCATTTTGACATTCGCTGCCTGGTTTGTCGAAAACCTTGAACTTACAAACCATCTCACACTTATACAATCAAGTATACGAGAAGAATAAGCATTTGCAAATGAAATTCGATTGAGAATAAGTTAAATTCAATGAAAGTTTTTCTGATTTTTCACTCAAATTTTAGCATCTTCAACTAAATGAGTGCGTCAAATATTTTGCTACATCAAAGATACTGGATCATATATTATTTTTATATGATTTTTAAATGATTAAAAAGAAAGTGAAAAAGTGAATTTATTTTTAATAATTTACACACACAAATTTCAACAAAACAAAATGTCATTTCTTTTGTAAGTATTTTCCCCTAATATTTTTATGATTATTTTTTTTTGCAATAATTCTGCTGAAATTTTATTGTTTGTTCAAAAACTGTTATTCTGAGAAAGTGATTGACGTTGAATTAGAGCGAGGGTGGATTTTACAACAACAATTAAAATCAAAATGAATGCTTTGTTATATTCAGTCTATAAAAAAAAACAAAATGTTTATTACAATGAAGAAAAATATTTTATAAAAATCCTCGTTACACACTTTTTCACTGTGAATCACTTTTGCACTAACAGCTTCCAGTACACATTTTTATAATATTTTGTATGCTTTGCAGTCGATCTAGTAAAACCTTCAAACCAAAAAAGAACATCCCTGAAGGCACACATCAATATGATTTGATGAAACATGCCGCAGCCACATTAGGTTCAGGTAATTTACGAAATGCAGTTCAATTGCCTGACGGCGAAGACCTCAATGAGTGGGTCGCTGTAAATAGTAAGTCTTAAAATTGTGATCTGAAAGGAAATATAAAATTAAAAATAATCTCATTTCCTTCCTGTAGCTGTTGATTTCTTCAACCAGATAAATATGTTATATGGCACAATCACAGAATTCTGTACCGAAGACACATGTTGTATAATGTCGGCGGGACCTAAATATGAATATCATTGGGCAGATGGTCAGACAGTTAAGAAACCCATTAAATGTAGTGCTCCTAAGTATATTGACTATTTAATGACATGGGTGCAGGACCAGTTGGATGACGAAACATTGTTTCCATCGAAAATTGGTGTACCATTTCCTAAAAATTTCCTTGCAATTGCTAAGACAATATTAAAACGTTTATTTCGCGTGTATGCCCACATTTACCATCAACATTTTACTGAAGTAGTTCGACTTGGTGAAGAAGCACATTTAAATACGTCCTTCAAACATTTCATATTTTTTGTACAAGAATTCAATTTAATTGATCGTCGTGAATTAGCACCTCTACAAGAATTGATTGATAAACTTACGGCAAAGGATGGACGGTAAAATTTAATTTTAACTTTATATTTAGTGTATCAATAATTTTGATATCAATAAGCTTGTATTTTTTTTTTATTTTTATGATTATTATAAGTGAAAGTTTTTTTTATTATTATTTTATTTACCGTAGATGTTGTTTACTGCCTTTAAATGATTAGTTTTTACTTATCATTATTTAGAAGAAATTTCCTGAACATTTTTATGTAAAATATAATTTTTTATATGAAATGTATAATGTAATCAATACCTTGGCGAAATTTAATCAAAGTGAAAGAAATACTTAGTTTAGTTTTCAAAAAGTTATCTTATCAATAATGTTTATGTTAAATTCCGTATATTTATTTTTGCTATAAATATCTTTTTTTTTTTGCTTAGAACGAAATAAAAACTATTATTTAACTAGAAAGTTTTTATCATTCTTAGTGTTCATTATTCTTCCTTTTTTATTATATTGCCAATTATGAAGCGTCATTCAAGGTATCAAATTGTAGTGAATATGATACATATTTGTCTATTGAATGTAGCTTTCGACAGTAAATTTCCGCTTTATCGTTCAATTTGCTTTTAATCATATTTCTTTTTCAAGGATTTCCATTTTTAGTATTTTTTAATCATGAAATGTAATTTTTATTGTTATCATATAAAACCAAGTTGAAAGTTGAAAAGATCTCTATTATTATTTTTTTTTTCAATTTTTCGTTTTTTATTATCTTAATTTTATATTTAAAAAAAAATAGTAATCATGTTGTGCATTAGAAAATCATTTATTCATAATATTCATCATTTTGCCTTTTCCATTTTCTCATCTGTTTTATTTTAGATCACCCGATGATGTTTTTCTACCGAAATTCGAATAGTATTGAATGACAAAATTAACATGAGTTTTCATTTAAAAATCATTTGTAAGTTGCATTCATTCAATTTAACAAAAAAAATTAATATTATATAAGCACACGTTTGAATTTTAATTGCTTTCTTAAAATATTACCAAAACTAAAATATTTTCATGGCAGAAGAGCATCAGAATACTTTATGTTTACATTAAATGAGTTGATAAGCTTAAGAATCTTCATAAGGGTAAACAGGGTGTTTTTGAAATCCAATTTTGGTCTTAATTACACTTTTACACACTTTGTAGCTCCTGATTTTTACTCTTTTATATTCTTTATTACATTTTCTTACACCAAAACTCTCTTTTATGCTTTTCAAACGTTTTTTTTAAACTTTTTCATACACTTTGATGCACTTTATGGTCTTCAATGATGTTTTAGAATGTTTTATGCACTTTTATGCTTTAAAACTGCGTTAAAGTGCAATAAAGAGCATAAAAATGTATCAAAGAGCATAAAAATGCAAAAAACATATTTGAAGAGCATGAAATCGTATGAAAGTGCATCAAAGTGTATAAAAGAGATCTTAGGTGTATGAAAATGTAATAAAGAGTTTAAAAGAGTAAAAATCAGGAGCAACAAAGTGCATAAAAGTGTAATTAAGAGCAAAATGGTTTCAAAACCACCCTGTAATTGATCGAGCTGTTTAAAATTCTTTGATCTTAAAATCAGTGACACAGAACTATGTGAGCTTTTTCGAGATTGTAAGCTTAATAGAATGAAGTGAATAGAAGAAGCTATGGTAAACCTTTGTAAAATAATTTTAAAAATCGCATAATAATAGGGACTTAACTTTTTTTTTTTAAATCATAAAGAAAACCCCTTGCATAAGAAAATAATAATTATTATAAAAAATATTTCAGTAGTGAAACCATGGTTTTGAAAATCAAATGCTTATAACTATTAAATTTAATTTTAAAAACGTATCCGCAGACGTAAGTTTATAAACCAATTAAATACTATCGATTTCTTATTTCTTTATGTAATAAACATATTATAGCATCACAAAGGGTTGTAATAATGCTTTTTAAACCTTTTATGCTTAAGTATTAAAATTATAAGATAAAAATAAAATGTAATCAAACATAAATTTATTCGTTTCATCAAATTAAATTAAAAAATTAACCAAAATGATACAAAAATTTCTAAATAATTGCAATAAGAGAAAACGTGGTAAAAGTATTTTGGTACATCACTTTTTAAAATTAAAATAATCAACAGAAACAAAGAAAATGTAACATAAAATAAAAATTAATAATAAGAATGATTTGTAACATGATGACTGATGGCCATAAAATTATGTGCGGAAAAAAAATTATATTTTGTATTTGATTAAATTTAAAAATATGTGAAATTTAATGCATACAATAATAAAGACAGGATAAACATTTAACAAAATGATGAATACTATTAATAAAGGAACATATTATCTTTCAAATTTGTTATTTTATTTAATTCAAAAAAGTATCATGACACAGTTTTATATTTATCAAAACGATTAAAGAAGTCTGCGTTACTTTCCATCTTTTCTCTCCAGTAAGCCGTCAATTCATCGTAACTACTTTCAGTTCCTCCCAAGTCCACGGGTAATCTGCTTGGATCTTCAGCTGTATCTCTTGAAATGAACATGCGAGATTTAAGTTTGGCTGACATAAATGAACGGAAAATTTGTAGTGCCCATATAACATGACTCGGAACCATCAGGAATTTTAATAATTTTACACGAATTGGATAAACTTCCCAACTTTGAACAGCACTGAAAAAAATATTGTATTGCAAATCAAATCAGTAATAAAATGATTCAATAAAAAATAAAAATTTGATTAGCGTCTAGAGTCAAATTCAGTAAAATTCATTGCACTCTGCAACTGATTATCTGATAATTAAATTTTTTATCAATAAAAAAAACAATTACTTACTGTTTTATGAGTGTTGGGGTCAATTGGAATGCATGTCCTCCTGTGAGGTGACTCATATCAAAGTAAGCATTAATTCCGTATACCGATATCGATTCATCTTGAAACATTAGATAGTCTAAAATCATTTTTGATGCCTAATTATTATTCAAAAAAATTAAATAGTTTATGTTAATATTATTTTTTTAATTTAAATCTTGATAAGAAAAAAAAAACAAATGTCACAAACAAAAAAGGGCTAAAATGATAAGAGATATGGAACACAGATAACTCAACATATCAAATATTAATAATATTTTTAAACTTACTTTCAAGACATCACTAAATTTATGTTTTTTTGGGTTGTGAGCACCTGTTCGAATTATAACAATTTGACGACCGTCAACATCTTTTTTTAATAACGGCAAAAAAACACCAATTCTAAATAATTCCGCAATATGTGGATCTAATGGACTTCGATCATTAAACCATTCTGATCGTATTGATCTCATTTTATAAAACCTGTTTCATTACATTTGTCAATTAATTATAAAAAACTAGAATAAATAAACTTACTTTTTAATATTTTCCTTCGTTCGGTCGAGATCATATTTACAAGCACGAAGAAAATACAAAAGTGAAAGAGGATCAGGATTTGCATTTATTTTCGGATTTTCTTTCAACCAAGACTTTAAGATTATAAGGGCTTCTGTTCTTCTCTCAGATGTTTCTCCAATATCATCCTCAGCAAATTTAATACAACTTTCGGTTAGCTGACAATTGTAATCATCCATGATTTAAAAAATATATAATTTTAATTGTTTTTTTATGATTAGTATTTATTTTGAACCATTCTCTCTGAACGTTGATAATACACTAAAAATCAAAAGAGTAGTACGTTCATTCATTCTAATAAAAAAAATTACATTCATAGTTTCAGTACAATAGAAATTATACATTGTAAATGCACTTTTGAATGCGTTTGTTTTGATCACATTGAATAATTTGGTGAAAATTTTAGAACTTCTTATTTACGGTCTAAAACTATGAGGCGTAGATATTATTACAAGAAAAATGCAGAAAATGTATGGTCTTTTAAATTGAGCCTTGATTTTTTAGTGTGGGAGCATTTTACAAGGCATCCATGTTCCAATTGGCTTCTAGTCCTAAAACTCTTTAAAAAAAATAAAACCAATTAATTTGACCTTGAAATAAGTAAATATATTCATTTTCAGATCTTTAAATAATCCTAATCGTCAAGTTCCAGGATTTAACTGGCCTTAAAAATAAAAAAAATAATCCCAGTAGATATTTTGACGGATTACTCACTTTAAGGTTCATAGGGTTCATATGTGTTTTGTTTTGACGTTTATAAATCTATTGAAAATCATGTCGACAGGTACGAAGTTAATTTTCCTTATTTTAAATTATATATTAAAGTGTTATATTCTTGTTAAATTCATTAAAAAGTGCATAATTTTAAAATATAATTGCAAGTGTGATGTTTTATGCAAAAAATTTCTGGAAATAAGTGAAAATAAAAATGAAATTTAAGATAAATAAAAATGTACCTCGTGTCCCAAAATTATCGCATTCATATTCTCATACTCTTATACACACGTACATACACACACACTCCCGTTTATGATTGTACAATGGTTACGAATACAAAAAAAATAATTGATTATTGTACATTTATATGATGAGTGATTTAAAATATTTCCATAATAAGTGAAAGTTGTTGCATAAAACTATCTGTGCTTGCAAGGCAAACGTGTTATTCATGCCTTAAATTTTGTTTTGTTTTGGTTTTTCAAAAAAAAACCTAGCTAGAATTTTCTGTGTTTCTATTGGTGCGTACGTGTTTTTTTGACGTGTAAATTTTTTATTCCATTTTTAGGCAAAAAAGGGAAAAAAAGTAAAGGAAAGAAAATTTCTTTGCAAGAATTTGTTCAGGTACCAGGTGGAACAGGTGTGACCCAGGTTCAAGTACCAACAAAATTAAGTTGGGCAGATGAGTGTGACGAAGATGATGACTTGGTTCCGACAAGTACCAAGATTATTGAATTGCCAACAGCACCAAGAGCAGCTCGACTTTTGAATGATGATAACATACCTGCAAATCCACCATTTTTGGCTTACTTATCTAATCTACCTTATGACGTAGAAGATGTTGATATTGAAGACTTTTTCCGTGACTTTGTTGTTGTTACTGTACGTTTGCCCCGCGATGATGATGCTGGTAAATCACGCGGTTATGGTTATGTGGAGTTTGAAACACGCGAAGACTTGATTGATGCACTCTCAATGCCAGATCCCACGATAAGGGGGCGTCGTATCAAAATTGATTTGACAAGTGAGTCAGAAGGAAGACGTAGAAATAATCGATATGGCAACGATAATTATGGATCCTCTGATAGAAATAATACTAATTGGCGTGATCGTCAAGATGGTGGGTTCGTTGGAGGACGTGATAATGTTGATGGTGGTGGAAGAAGACGTAATGATTACGGAAATAGACGCAATAATGACCGTGATCCTGTTGTGGTCGAGGCTGGTGAAGAAGGCTCATGGCGCATGGGTGATCGACCCAAATATAGTCCGCCCCGTGAAAGAAAACAATATGATAGACCTCCTAGAGATGACAACAGAGATAATAATTTCAGAGATGGTGGACGCGATCAAAGAGATAGATTTGGTGGTAGAAGGCGTAATGATTATGAAAGACCTCCCATGCAAACTGAAGACCTCCCAGCTGAGCGTCCTAAGTTAAACCTCAAGCCAAGAACCCTTCCAATGCCGGAACTGACATTCCCGAAGGAAGAAGAAATTCCTACTGCTTTTAAGGCTACAGCTAAGCAAAATGGAAATGTAGATCATGAACCTGAAAATGAAGAAAATGGTCCAACTAATGTAAGAGAAAATGGTGAAGAGGACCATCATGATGATAACGATGCTGACTTAGAAAAGCCTGCTCCAAAACCACGTGGTGTTCCAAGTGCAGCAGTATTTGGTGACGCTAAACCAGTTGATACTGCGGCAAAAGAACGAGAAGTTGAAGAGAAGCTTATGCAAAGAAAGCTTGAATTGAAGCAAAAAGCTGAAGAGGAACGCAAACGATTAACTGAAGCAAAGGAAAATGAAACTAAAGAAGGCACTGGTGACGAATCAAATGCTGAAGAAAAAAAAGAAGGAAGTGAAGAACCAAAATCTATAGAGCCTGTCAAAAGTTGGCGTACTAAAGATGGTGATAGCAGACCAAGAAACAAAAATTATAGTCCTGACAGAGACAATAGAGGTCATCAAAGAAGGCAAGGTAAGTTTACATTATAAACATATTTAAAAATCAACTAAAATTATAATTAAATTTATACATTTTTTCATAGATGGTGGAAAACTGCGAGATCGTAATTTTAATCGTGATCATCGAGACAACAGGAATAACGATAGATATGGTAATAGAAACAATCAAAATTACAATCAAAAAGACGGTGGACGTGGTGGTTACCGTTCAGATCGTTATAGAAATAATCATGGTGGTCAACAAAGACAAGATCATAATCGTGGTGAAAGGCGCGAATATAATCGAGATCCCAAAGACATTGAGGAACGTATGCCTAAATACAAGCCTGCTGAGGGAGCGGTAAGATCTCTTTTTATTTCCTTCCTTTTAAATGCTATATCAAATTACATTTTTCAACAGAATTTTTCTGTATCCAACACATTTGCTGGATTGGTAGTCGATGATCAAGAAGAGTGAAATAAATTTGATAAAAAAATTGTGCAGCAAAACCAAAAGTAAGTAAGCTGCAGTTTACAAATTGTCTACGTAAAAAAATTATATGTGACGAAATTACGGTTCAAAGCTAACATATATATCTATATAAATAATAAAAAAAATCATAATATTTTACTTTTGACACAAGAAAAACGAATATTTGTGAAAGGAGAATTTATACAAATTCGTGTTATATTCATAAAAAATAATAAGTAAATCAAAGATATATTCTCATTGAAAAAAATAAATGAATGAAAATTAAATTAATCGATGAAAAGGGCGAATTAAAACCTTAAAAAAACTGAGTAAAACAAAAAGGAAGAAATAAAAATACATAAACTAACACAAGCCTCAGGGCAAACCAGGATAAGCTTCACTTACAGATAAATTTTTTACAGAAAAAAACTATTGTTTATTGTCTTAGACACATTTGAAAAAAAAAAATTCGTAAAACTCCCATTACAATTTGATTGGTGAGTTTACCTACAAAGTTTGTAAAAAAAAAACTTATTAATATTGTAATAATCAATGTCTGTGTATTAAAAGATATTTGTTCATCATAAAAAAATATAAAAACACATTTGAAATAATTTTACATCTTGTCCTTAAGTTAAAATAAGGTATATACAAATTTAAGGATGGTAAAGACTAAGAAAAGGGCTGTCGAATTTGTAATCAATGTTTTAATGATAAGATATTTATTTCAAAATCATCTGCAAAATCTTAGACTTATCCTCCCAGAATTGAGTACACACTTGATTCTGGGAGGGGAGAAAAAAAACAAACATTATGAAACACATTTTCTACAAATTTATGTTTTTGTATCCTTATTTCTTTTGTATTTAACATTTTCATCTCTATATTTTCCTGCACATCATCATTTGGAATAATATTTAAAAAGTAAAACTCGCACAGAGTAGCTCAAAATGCACCAATGAGAATATGTTAAGTTTAGTAATTATTTTTTTTTCTTAAATTTATTTTTTTTTGTTGGGTAGTAAATTAATAATAATGATAATAAAAGTGTATGATTCAATTAAAAGTAATCATAAATAAATGTTTTTTGCTGTTTTTTATGTTTAAAAAAAAATAATGGATTGACTTTGATAAAATATTATATAAAAAAATATACTATGATAATAATATAAAATAAAGTACCCTTTGTAAAACTTTATTATTAATTAAAACAATAAAAAAAATGTATATTCAATTAATAATAATGATGAACAATTTAAAATAAACCATAAATAAAGGTAAAATAAAAAAAAAATGTTTTTGTTATCCTTATTGTTATTAAACTCTATGACACAAATATTTTACATAATGTTTCATATGAAAAAAAGATGATACTTAAAAATGGTTTGTTTACATTCTCTCTCAAATGCGTTATCAAAATTAATCATTATCAGTACCAGTATTTCTGATTTTTCATAATGAACAGTCTTTAGTTGCTCTTCAGCTTTCCGTTTGTCTGGACGGAATTCAGAAAATAATATTCTTCATTTAATTTTACATAAAAATAAAAGAAAAAATCAAATTCAGTGACGGATTTTTTTCTAAAGTTGCAATTAAAAAAAATATACATAAAAAATGCAAAGGACTGCTACAAGTCATTTTGCTAGCTATGTAAGAGCTTGTGGTAAATTAAGTAATAAAAATGTTGCCATGTGGCAAGGAGTTCGATGCCTAGCAACAGTTAAAGAGCTTTTTCCTCATAAAAGCAGTTTTCCTGCTCGTCATATTGGTCCAAGGAAAACAGATGTTGTTTCAATGTTAGACTTATTAGGATACAAATCGTTAGATGAGCTCTCAGACAAAGCAGTTCCAACTCAAATTCAACTTAAACGAGAATTGAACATAGAAGATCCATTAAGTAAGTATTAAATTTAAATCCATCCATAAAATTGAGCCATCTCATGATGAACTTGACCTGATAATGAAAAAATTTATAGTGTTATAAAAATTATGTGGCACTGTTCCACATATTTTTTTTTTTTGATAATACAATTTACACAAACTTTACAAATAAATAATAAATGTAGAAAAAACTCCAATAACCTCAATAAATGAATCGCAAATTATCTGTTATAATATAAATAAATGAGTAATAAAAATAATAAAGTTCAGAATATTATGATAACCTTTTGAAAAAAATCATATAAAAATAGTGAAGCTATTCTTATTAAAATGACTCTAGAGTACGAATCTTACATATTTTATGTTTTAATGACAATTGACAAAATCAATTCCCTGAATATTGGTCTCTTGAATAGTTTTTTTCATCAATTGACCTTATAATTATGTCGGGCCTATTTTCCACAGATTACGTCAATGCACATTATGACGATTATTATTCAATATTTTGTAAAATGTTTGATTTATTTTCGATCCATGATAACTTTTACCCTATTTTCATTATCTTTACTAATTAATAATATTTAACAAATAATTTGTTTCAAATTCTTATGAGGGATATCCCCACGATTATCAATGAATATTTCATTGCGTAACTCTTTTTTTTGTTATTTTTTTAAGATGAACACGAGGTTATTGAACGGATTCGTAAAATTGCAAAGAAAAATGAAGTATGGCGGTCCTATATTGGAATGGGATACTACAATTGTTATGTGCCACATCCAATTTTGAGAAATATTTTTGAGAATCCGGGATGGACAACACAATATACGCCATATCAACCGGAAATTTCTCAAGGTCGTTTAGAGTCCTTGTTGAATTATCAAACACTTGTAACAGAAATGACAGGATTAGATATCGCAAATGCATCGTTATTGGATGAAGGAACTGCTGCAGCTGAAGCTATGAGTTTATGTTGGCGTCATAATAAGCGGCAAAAAATATATTTGTCTGATAAATTGCATCCACAAACTATATCAGTTGTTAAGACACGTTTAGATGCTTTTGGATTGACAACTCTTGTGGGTCCCATTGATAATATTGAGTTTACAAATAGAGATATATCTGGGATATTGGTTCAATATCCTGATACTAACGGAGATGTTAAAGACTTTGCAAGTATAGCTGAAAAAGCGAAACGTCATGGGTCATTGGTTGTTGTGGCCACTGACTTGTTAGCATTGACGTTATTAAGACCTCCATCTGAATTTGGAGCTGATATAGCGATTGGGACTGCGCAACGATTGGGTGTACCTTTAGGATATGGAGGTCCTCATGCTGCATTTTTCGCATGTACACAAAATCTTGTTAGACTTATTCCTGGTCGTATGATTGGTGTGACTAGAGATCAAGATGGTTCAGACGCCTACAGATTGGCATTACAAACTAGAGAGCAACATATAAGACGAGACAAAGCCACAAGTAACATTTGTACGGCACAAGCTCTTTTAGCAAACATGTCAGCAATGTATGCAATTTATCATGGTCCTGAAGGCTTGAAAAAAATTGCGAATGAAATACATAATGGGGCACTTTCTTTGGACAAAGCATTAAAGGAAAAAGGGCATAATCAAACAAATAAAGTTTTCTTTGATACACTTCACATTGTACCATCAGGCATAACAACAGAAGAAATAAAAGCTCGAGCAACTGAAAAAAAAATCAATTTGAGGTATTTTGATGATGGATCAATTGGTGTTTCAATTGATGAAACAACGAGGACACATGATTTAGAGGATTTACTTTGGATTTTTAAATGTCCTCCATTGGGTGACATTATTTCAGATCCTCAAATAAAGAAGAATTCAATTCACAACTCAACATTTTACAGAACAGGGTCTTATTTAACACATCCAGTTTTCCATAGTCATCATAGTGAACAGCGAATGGTTCGTTATATGAAACAATTAGAAAACAAGGATATTTCACTAGTTCATTCAATGATTCCACTTGGATCATGTACTATGAAACTTAATTCAACTACTGAAATGATTCCATGCAGTTTTTATCATTTTACTGATATTCATCCATTTGTTCCACTTGAACAATCAAAAGGATACTATCAATTATTTGAAGAGCTTGAACGGGATTTGTGTGAAATAACAGGCTACGACAACATTTCGTTTCAACCAAATTCGGGTGCACAAGGCGAATATGCAGGCTTAAGAGCTATCAAACAATATCAAGAATCTATTGGTCAATCAAATAGAAAAATTTGTTTGATTCCAACTAGTGCACATGGTACAAATCCTGCATCAGCCCAAATGGCAGGCATGAAAGTTGAACCAATAAGGGTTAATCAACATGATGGGGCAATAGATTTAGTTTTTTTGAAAGAAAAAATTGAACAATATAGTAATGACTTATCTTGTATAATGATCACTTATCCTTCAACAAATGGAATTTTCGAAGACACAATTATTGATGTCTGCGATATGGTACATAAACATGGTGGACAAGTTTATTTAGATGGAGCTAATATGAATGCACAAGTGGGACTTTGTCGTCCAGGAGATTACGGATCAGATGTATCACATTTGAATTTGCACAAAACATTTTGTATTCCACATGGAGGTGGAGGTCCAGGAGTTGGGCCAATTGGTGTAAAAAAACATCTAGCACCATTTATGCCAGGTCATCCTATTGTTGATCCTTTGGCAAATATTAAGAATAGTCAATCTTTTGGAACAGTAAGTGCCGCTCCTTTCGGAAGTTCATCAATTCTTCCTATTTCATGGGCATACATAAAGGTAGTTGATCATTATCCATTAAAAACAGGGAATAATTTAATTGATTAATATCCCATTTCAGCTTATGGGCGGTAAAGGCTTGAGACGTGCTACTCAAATCGCTATTTTGAATGCAAATTATATGGCTAAACGATTAGAAAATGACTACAAGCTTTTATTTAAAGATCCTCGGTCTGGACTCGTAGCACACGAATTTATTATTGATGTTCGCGATTTAAAGAAAACTGCAGGAATTGAAGCTGTTGATATCGCCAAAAGACTTATGGATTATGGTAAAAAAAATTTATTTTAATTTAATTCTAAATCCCTTATATTTCCATGAATCATCCATCTAAAGGATTTCATGCACCGACAATGTCATGGCCTGTCAGTGGAACTTTGATGATTGAACCTACAGAAACGGAAGATAAAGGAGAACTTGATCGATTCTGTGATGCTCTGTTGTCAATTAGAAATGAAATTCGAGAGATTGAGGAAGGAAAAATTGATAAAGAAAAAAATCCATTGAAAATGTCACCACACACACAATTCCAAGTTATCCGTTCTGAATGGAATAGACCATATACACGTGAAAAGGCTGCTTTTCCTGCTGTAAGATTGAGTTTTTTTATTATTAAACTTAAAATTAATTAAATTTTCATTTTAATTTAGTCATTTGTCAAACCTGAAACAAAAATCTGGCCAACAGTTGGACGAATTGATGATGCATATGGAGACAAACACTTGGTCTGTACTTGTCCTCCAATCTTACCTGATGAAATTTGAGACAATTAAAACCATACAAGACTTTGTGCATTAATTTTCATTTTTATTAATTTATATCGAAATATATTATTAATATTATTATAAGAATATGAGGAAATAACTCCTTGATAAACTCATATAAACTTCAAAAATCCTATTTTCTCGAATCATCAATGGTTTAAAAAGGAAAATCACGTAAAACAATTTAACGGAAAAATAAAAAAAAAAGGGAAAATACCCGGAGATAAAGCAACTTTTTCTCCTTATTCAGATGGAATGTGGAAATTTGTATTTTACCTCCATCCTTACATTCGATGCAGCAATTTTCAGGAAAATAGAGTGGAAAATAAAATTTGCCACCTCATTTGTTTTTCAAGTATTTCTGATTTTTCTGATCATTTTTCAATATTCCTGAGCATATGCCGATTTTTCACGGTTCCAAAAATATCAGCGTAAATGGCCACTCTAATATTCGGAAAAGAAAGAAAAAAACTTCACCACGTGATGTTCTATTCTCATTAATAAAATTAACGGAAATTGAAACAAAAAACAATTTGAATTTTTACAAATGAAATATGGATGAATGAAAATATTAATGAATGAAATGCATGAACTCTGTTTATATCGAATTTTACTTCAATCAAGTGTCAGTAAAAAAAAAAGAAAAAACAAAGATAAGATTAAAAAAATATAATAAATTAAAATCTAAAATTTAGTATAATTTTTATAATTTAATTTAGTTTAAAGTGAGAAAATCACGACGAAATGTAAAATAATTTTATAAATAAAGTGTTTTTAATCACAATCAAATAAAGAAAACCCCAAAACAATGAGATTTTAAAACATGAAAAAATAGCCAAAGATTGTTATGATTAAGACAAATTTCCCTATTAAAGGATTAAAGATTCGTTTCCAAAGAATGAAATCATGCTAAATACAAAGGTAATAATTTAATTAAACAAAGACTAACGACACAAAAAAATTATTTTTTACAAATTTGATTTAAATGAAAATAATAATAAAAAGAGAGTAAACAAATCCAGATGACCCTCGAGACCCTTTAAATACTCTTATATTACATACTTTTCTTTTCCAATAAATATCATCTATTGAAATAGTTTTGATTATAAATTAAAAAATAACTTAAATTAAAAAAAAAGCTACCTAATGAAATACATTTAAAATTTAATGACATGTTTAACATGACCTTGACGGTCGGTGAGACACGAGTCAAAAATTTAGAATGAAATACTGTTCTGAATATATTTTTAGATATGTAATGTTAAAGAAACCACACGGCTTATAACTACATTAACTAGTTATATTAATAAATAAGGGCCAAATTAAACCGGTTAGTAATTCAGTTAATCAGCAAATATTTTTAACAAGCTGACTCTTGAAAAGATTTTAATGTTGTATGAATTTTTTTCCTAGAGGAATAGACACATAGTTTCTTCTGAAAAGTTTATTATTTGGAAATGAAAAGCAACATTTTCATATATTGTTTTTGATGTTTTCATCCAAAAAATTGAAGTTTTTAAACAAAACAACAATTTTTCATGAATTTGCCATTCTCAAAATGCCCAACTTAATTTGAACAGTTTTTGGATGATTTCTCAAAATTTTTGTATGAAAATCCATAAAGTGGTCTAAGAAAACATTGTAGCTTATATTATGAGCAAAAACTTTGCAGAACAAAATAAGTAATTTATTTAAACCAGACTACCATAAAAATTGATTTTTAACCTTAATCCTGTCCTCAGGTGGAAGCTGAATTCGGTTTAAGGGAATTTAAAATTCCATTAAGTTGGTTAGCTTAAATTTTCTGTATGAAACATGCTCAGATGACAGTTTCTTGTAGAATTAAAATAAAAAATAACGGCCTAAAAGTCCCTGGACAGGATGAAGCTTATTAGTAATTGATATTTTTTTCTCATTTATTCATCATGAGACATCACATCACAAAATAGAACGTAACGTACATTTTATTTTATAGTTTCTAAAAGTTGTTCTTGAAAGGAGATTCTTATGACTATAAAATGATGACGTAAAATAACAAGATATCACATGTTTACGCTATTTTTCTTGATATGGCATGAATATATAATATTTTAAATAAAAAAGTTTTTTAATTTAAATAAATTAAGTACATTAAGAAATTATTTGAATTTTAGAAGTGAATCATTCTTAGTAAAAAAGATTTATTTTAAGTCAGATGTTTTTAGCAACATTTATTTTAAAAGTAAGTACATTTAATTTAGCCACATTTTCAAGTTACTACAAAACACAGTCTTATATACCAAAAAATGCATATCGTCCTTGAAAACCAGTTTTGTAAGAAGTGGTACTCATTTATGTTCAGTTCACTGTTATTTTTTAACATAGCAAAAATTTGTTTAAAAAAAGGGAATAGAATTTTTTTTATTTATTTTATTTTAAAAGAGTATTAGCTTTACTTTCTCTATTATCATTCGTTTTCTACTATCATCGTATTTGACACACATTTTTAGTGATTTTTTTTCATCAGTGACCAAAAAAATGTAAACAAAACTAAGTCTTGAAGTAAAACGAAAAAAAAATAGAAGCAGAATAATAACAAAATCAAAAAAATGCCAATAATTTTATATTTTATGACTGCAAAAGATTTCAATAAGTCAGTTATTTTGAAGATCATTAACATATTTGACGCCGCTCACCATATTCATTCAAGTATTATCTTTTATATTTGGTAAACGTTTAAAATTTCTCTAAATTTTGAAGATATTCAATTCATAATAAAGAAATAACAACAATAAAAAGAAATTTTTGAGAAAACTAAATTTCACACAATGAAATTTACTATTCAAATACGAGTATGAACTATAAGCAAAAAAAATAGTTATAACATTAAAACACGAGCAGTGCCTTTCAGTGCATTACCTTTGAAATTTATTTATAACAGACGTTTTCATTACGCTCCATGGAAGTTTTTTTTCCGTTATTTAAAAGAAATGCAAAAGGTATAAAAAAAATTACTTTAACCACTCAATTCAATTCAATGATCTATACAAACGTAAAGAATATTGTACTTATTTTGTAAGTACCACAGATCAGCACAAAAAAAAATAGTAACAACATGAATGAATATGTAGCGCAACTTTAACTTACATTTTATTTTAATATTATATACAGAAAATGTGTATTGAACAAAATAAAACTACATCTCTTGTCTTGGACAACTTTTATAAAATACTCACGATTCAGTTATCATACAACTGTTCGTGGAATAGCACCGAAATTTAATTGTAAATTTAATTTAAAATTGTGATATTCACTCAATTCAATTCGATTTTTTTTTGTTTAAATAGGAAACATTTTTTGTTAATCGGAAATATAAAAATTAATTTTTAATTTTATTATTTTGACTCAATAAGTTTTAAGTCGGAAAAACAGTTTATAATTAAAATAATAAAAAAATCCATATCCATAAAAAAAAACATATTAAGTTAAAAAAAATCAAAAATACACAGAATACGATGAATTTTTTTTAATTGAAATCAATTTTGAAAGTATTCATTTATGGTTTTACGAAAAAATTATATATTTATTATTGTGAGTTTAATTTAATTTAATTAATTATAAAAAGTACGTGCTCTAATAGTGTTCCAAATATTTCAGTTAAGTGAAATGTTAAGAGATAACCAAATGTCGTAGTTCTATCATGGAAATAACCAAAAATTAATTGTTACAAAAACCAAAATATATTCGAAAATTGATGAGATAAGAAAACTGAATTCATTGTGAAAAAAGAATAATTAAAATACAATTCAAAATGAGTATAATTCATTCACTGATGTTGTCAGCTGTCGAAATATCACCAGTCGTTGTAGCAGTTGCCTGCATGGGAGCAATGGTGATGCTATTTATTAAGTAAGTATAATTGTTATTTTTTTTTTAAGAATGTGTTTATTTACTTTTCCTAATGTACGTGTGAAATAGCTTCAAAAATACATAAAAATGTGAGCATTTTATAACAGTATGGGATTTTCCGACTTTTTTTTAACATTATAAATATGAGAATTGAAGTAAATATTATGTTTGTCATTGGCAAACATATTTGGCCGGTTATCGCTGAATTTGAAGAGCAAATAACTTTAAAATTGTTAAAAAAAAGATTATGAGTAATGTTATTTAAATATGGATTATATTTTATTTGAAAAAATAAAATACAGTTTTGTAGCGCAGACGAGTTAAATTGTGATGTTAACTGTTAATTTAATTGGAATTTGTATAAATTTTTTTTTTTCACAAAATTTTGATAGATTTCTGAGATTCAAAATTTATGTACCATGAAATTTGTATGAAAAGGAGAAATTTCTTACAAATTGCAAAGGCCCTAATTAGCTTCAGTTAAAACCTGGCTAGACCACGAAAAATTTGTCAATTTCAAACAATTTTGAACAGTTTATAAAATAAATTTCATAATTAACGAATAAATTTTTAAAAAACATTTCAAAATTTTGATCAATACAAACAAATTTTGGTCATTTAAGAACAACTTCGTAAAATCTAATTTTTTGGAATGGATTTTGATGAGTTTAGAAAACTTCAACCATGTTTTTTATATATTTTACAATTTTTCGAAAATTTTTTTAAAGATATTTTAAAATTTTAATGAGGTTAGATAAATTTCAGGCATTTATTTTACAATTTCGTAAAATTTATTTTTTTTTAAATCTATTTTGAAGAGTTTACAAATAGTTCAATCGTTTTTCGACAAATTTCATAATTTTCGAATAATTTTTTGAAAAATTTCAATATTTTGATAAATTTTAAAAAATTTTAGTAATTTTTCTTACAATTTTCTCGAATTTCATCGCTCGCTCCGTGCATAAAGACACTTTGCCTATATATGAGCATAGGCTTTGTGTTTTTTATGCACGGAACAAGCGATTATGATGTTGAGACATAGAGCTCAAGCTTTTTCATGATTTTTATTAAAATTTTAAAATCTTAAAAAATTTTTATAAAGCATATTAAGTCAATACGATATTATTATCTTCATTTCATCATTTTTATTGAGATATGACTCATTTTATTTTAATGAATGAGTTTGAATCAGATCACTTGTTACTTAAATTACTGCAAACACATAAGAAAAAAAAATTAGATCAGAAGAAAATAATAAGAAAGAAGAATAAATAATTGTGAGGTTTAATTAAAATAACGTTTACTGTATATTATGAGTCACTAAAATCGTTTTTTTTTACTATTAAATTCTAATCATTTTCTTTTTTCCTTATCTTAAACTAGAGCTGCTGTAATGTTACGAATGCAAAATGATGAGACAATGCGACAATCTTCACAACAAAATAGTAATGTTCGAGTTCCTCGTCTCAAAATGACGAGAGTGCACATACCGTTCACATTTCGGCTAGAAGGTGGAAGTAACACTTGTGATGGTGAGTAACGTATTTTATTTTATTAAAGCATTATTTTTCATTCATTTGTCAGGTATGATTATTATTAAAAACAAATATAATTTAATATTCTAGTAACGTGAGAATCTATTAGTAATAAATAAAATTGTTTAGGTCGCGATTAAATTATGAGTCTGATTGTATGTATTTTATTTATTATTTTCTGTTTGCTTGTAAAATTAATATTCAAGTTCAAGAATAGTATGAATCGTTGACTGTAGTTTTTTTTTTTAATTTATGATAGATGATAACTCTATGCGATTTATTGTTTGGAAGTCTCCCAACAATTATAAGACCATATAAAGCTTGAAACAGGTGAATAAAAGTCTATCGACATTGGCATTGAATTTTTAATATTTTTTAAGTATTGTTTCCCGCATTGAATAAAACAAGTCATTGTTTGTTTCTAAATCAAAATAAATTACATGCTATCTTAAAAAAACTTTCATTCGTTGAATTGTGAATTCAATGTTTGCTTAAAATTTTACACTAAAAATGTCTATCATTGAATATGTAAAATGTAACTTTTTTTTCAAAAGTGTTGACATTCAACTTAAATTTACTTACTGGTGTTAAAGAGATAATTGAAAATATTTCATTCGTCTTCCTTTATTTGCAGAAATTATCACTTAATTGTTTGCACTTAAAGTTCATTCTCCTGTTGAGAGAAGACTCTTATTCATTTGTTGTATTTCTTTTATATTTCATTATGATTTATTTTTTCCGTCTGATTATTGACATTAAAAATTGGCTCAAATGTAAAAAGAACGCTAATTTAATAAAAAAAAATCATGATATAGCGGTTGTTCTATAAGAATGAACATTACTTTGTTGTAAATATTACCAGTATATGTCCAAATTAATGTTAAATGATGCATTCTTTTTGAAAAAAACAATTATTGCCCGATAGATTTTCTTTCGCGTTTTTTGGGTTTAATTCGCTTGACCATACATAAAGACTAGGAAAAAAATTTTTGTATTAATTTTTTTTTTTCATTATCAACATCATTTTTGCAGAATTAACTTTTGAAAAAAATACAATTTAAAACTACAAAAATGACATGGTTGTTGAAAACATGAAAACAACAAACAAACAAAAATTTATGTTACAAGTCTTTTTCTAATAAAATCGTTTGTATTCGATGTTTTTTGACGAAAAATCGATTTTTTTTGTATGAAAACATGTAAAATCGTAGATAAAAACTTTTTTGGCCAAAGATTATCTACAACTTTCAAGAACAAACACTATACATACAAAATTCATACAAAACTTAATTGCTATATAAATATTTTTTTTCTTTGAGTGCAACGCAAGGGGGCCTTCTGCAAATTACATTAAGGATTTTTCTATCAGTGATAATTTCTAATTTAAATAACATTTTCAATTATTCGGAGAAAAATCTCTAATAAAAACTCTATTTTCAAAATCCATTTTCTAAAAGTATCATTGGTCCTGATATTGGTTATTGCAGCTCCATCTTATTTCTTTGCAATGAAAGTGAACTTATTGAATTACAAAGATCACAGGAACGTGTGCTTAAAACTATCAAAAATGACAACAGTTATTCTAGTGTAACGGAAATCTTAACAATGATTTAAGCAAAGAATCATTTTTAACACCCTATAAACGACATTTAGAACAAGGATGAAGATATTGTTTAGGTATATGATTGAATTTTTTGTTACTGCAAATGAGTTTTAAACATATAGATTAAGAAATAACAACCAATTAAGACCACCGCAATCAACATTAACTGGTAAAAACGATCCAAAATATCAGATAAATGGTTAGAACTCTCATCAAACATGACGATCCACCATCTCCAATCGTTCTTAGCCCTTGAATTTTTTTTTTTGCAAAAACTTGAAAAAGTAGATTAGAGAGACTCATATGTAAAAAACAAATACCATAAAATGGTCTGAGATTGGCCACCCATTTTTAATTAGAATGCTCCATATTGTTAAAATAGTGATTATCGTTTTGATGTAGAAATATCTTGAACTGATCATAAATGTTTTTAAACAATAAAAAAGTCTACTAGTTTAGCCTAAAATAGGGTGGCCAATCTCACGACTGATGGCCATTCTCAGATCATTTCCATAATTGAAGAAAAAAAGGCCCTCAGTGAAAATTATACCATCGATAAGATGGAGATCAAAATAACGACACTTTATTCTTACTGTTTAGTTACTTAAAGATTCAGGATTTTCTACATTTTATTGATATATCAAATCCATATAATTTTCTAAGAAAATTTAATATTTATTGACTTCAATTCCTGTAGAAAAATGTCGATATTAAAATATTTAAATATTCATTTATAACTCCAATAAAAAAATTCTTATTAATCTCACGATTGTTTTAAAATTAAATAATCGTCATTATTGATATAAACAAATGTTCAATCCTGTATGGATAAATAATGAGAAGATATAAAAAGATCGAGTATATTTGGCGACATTATTAAAATAACAGATTAATTTAATCTGCAAAGCATTATTCAATTTTAATATAAAAAAAATAAAAATAACAAACAACTTTAAAAATACATAAAGAGGTTCATTACCCCCTTTCATTCAAACAAGTTTCAAATATCATCTGTTTGGTTGTTGAACAAGTTCTGGAGACTTATGTGTTTTTTTTTTATTATGTGTTTTGTGGGGTATACCTACTTGTTATTTATTTTTAAAATCAAAAGTGTGTGTTTATAACACTGGGTCAAAATATTTATTTATTTTTTTTTGTTGTAAGAATTTTAAATGACATACATTTGCATGTTACTACGAAGAACTATCATGTGATTCTTGTTTTTGGTTTTGTATGGTGTATGTTTTGATTTTTTTTAAATAGATGCTAGTTTTCAATTGAAACTTCATATAAAACGTTAATCTTATTTTTTTTTTAGTTCTATGAACCTTATCTAAACGTGTGAAGGAACTTCTTCTAAATCTTGTGCATTCAAGTTTTTTATGGTCTACGTGACATAAAGCACATTTATTGCATTGAATACAATTAAGACTGATTAAAAAAATAGATAATTGCATTTTGAATACATGCATGTTGTAAATAAGTTATCACTTTAAGAATATCCATTATTGATATCTTGTTATAAGAAATACGATGAATGAATCATTCATTATGAGCGCTAGAATAAATTAAAATTAATATAAAAACATACAAATAATTAATAAACATACAAACTAATAATCTATATTTTTTTCTGAAACATTGAATAACCTGTTCAATTTTCGTCAAATTAGATGAAGACTAATAAGGAACTGCATCTACTATTTATAAATATATTTTTATTCTTATTATACCGATCATGTAACTTAACCCATTAACCACCGATGGTCGAATTTTCGACCAATAACGTTCCTAGAAGTTCTGAAAATATTTATAATTTTAATTCATAAGTTATTTTGATTTGTCGGTCACTATAAGAACATTAAGAGCCGAAATATGATACTCTTCGTACAAAAATTCTGTACGTATTTCTGTGATGTTATACGACACTTTCAACCGGCTCTTCCATAAAATTTTAGTATGAAACTCAAAAATTTCATCGAAACGAAAAGTATTCACTTTTACACAAAGAACAAATCCTAGAAGAAAGTTTTGCTCTAAATTTAATATTTCTAAGAGAGGCTATTAATGGGTTAAATAAACGTCAATCATTTTAATATTATTATCAATTAACTAAGAAAACCCTTAACCTTTCTCGTCAACAACTGAATGCAATTAACAATTCATCTTTTTATTATTACAAATTGACCATGATCTAAGTGTCTGTTTGAGTATCAGACTAGAATTTGATTCCGGTAAAGCAATTTCATAATAGTTATATCACTTTAAGATACTTTAACAGGTCAAGTCATGTTCATTTCTATTTTTAATTACAGAAGTAAAGTTTGCCGTAACCAGTCAAATTAAATATACATTACAAGCGTTTTGGGTTGTGTCAATAAGAGAACTTCATGTTTCACTTTGGAGACCTTGGAAGGAACTGCAAGAAGCATTAAAAGAAGCAAATGGGACAATTTTAGAGGCGTCTCATTGTCAAAAGTTAGCAACTGATTTAAGGTAAATTCAATGAATTATTTATTGGTTACAATGTTATAATATTTCATTTACAGAGCTCAATCACCACATAATGAAATTGTAATTAAGTTAAAGTCACCAAAACCACCTTTAGTATTAGGAGCTCCACCTCGGCTAGCATATCCTCTAGTAGTATTTTTAATACGTGACGATGAGACGGATAATTTAACTCATCCGGATGAAACGGTAAATATTTTTTAATTGATTTTGTAATTAATTTAATACAATAATAAAAAAAGACATGATAAAGAAACTCATATAAACAAACAAAGAAAAAATGGTCATTGAACGCTTAAAAGTTAAATTTTTAGGAAAAATATTAAAATAAAAAAAGAAAGTAACATTGTGCTTACTTTCTTAACACTTTTGTGGTTTTAAAAAAACATTATTTTTTATTTATTTATTCAATATTTAAATGAGTATCGAAAGTTTGACATTGAATAATATGAATAAATGCTTAAAAACGAAAGTTAAATCCCTCTGAATAATAAGTAAAAAAACAATTTTTTACAGACATTAAACCATGTTTCTCATTATTTTCATGTTGCTTATTTAACTTTATTAAGGAAATTAAATGATGGCATATTACATGCAATTACATCTCTTACACAAGTATGCGATAATAAGAAGACCGGTCTGAACGATCAGACAATCTTTAAATGTCTGTGAAAGTAATTTCACTTTTTATTTTCTTCTGGATTAATCTCAGTGATGGAAACGCAAGTTTTGCTGTTGTCATTAAATTCATATGAGATATCATAAAGCAAATAATGATTAAATTACACCTCTGTTAACATTTCACTTTCACCAGAACTGGGTTTTATTTTTTTATCCACTAATATTTATTACATCTTAGTATAAACATAAAATTGCCGGTTATTATATGACTCATTTCACTTTCAAAAATAATGATGATGATGTTGTTATAATTTCCTGCAGTTAAAAGTTATCAAACAGTTCATTTCTTTGTTTTGCGTGCTATTAATGACCTGACACTGAAAATATAATAAAAAGTTTTAGTTATGCAATAGTGATGAAATTAAATTCTTATGATGTTTGTGTTGCAGGTTGTATTAGTGAATATTGTTCATTTACGAGATCCTGTTTGTCCATTACCAACATCGATTCTTGCACAATATCTGAAGCAAGCAAGTGGTCAACTGTCTTGTCTTAAGGTAAGAAAAATTTAAATATCAATTCTTAAACGTAATCATTTTCTTTTCCACACAAAGTATCATGAATTGTTTTCCGGATGATAAAATTCAAAGTAGAACACATTGCAAACATTATTTCCAAAACATTGTTTTTAAACATGCTTCATTTAATTCAAAAGCAATAGTGTACAATAAACATTTTTTTTTTGTATTTTTATGCTACAAAAAATGTTAAAGAAACTATGTATTATGAAATTTTTCAACAAAATATTTTGAAAATACTTAAATTGTTTATTATTGCTAACATTGAAGTTGAATTACAACTACAAGCTTTTGTTCATCATACATTTTTTATTAAAATTTCAATTTATTTTAATATTACAAGTTGAATGAAGATATATCTAAAGGTTAAGGGCCGTATCTGATCGTAATTAGCGTTTTGTAATGCCCTTAATAAAAAATGGTTAAAAGTTATTGAAAATCAATTATTTTAATTTCATTCTAGCAATTATATTTAGCTACTGGTGATTCAATTACGTCAGATGATTCAGCCTCACAACAGAGTGGATCACTTTCATTAGCTGAGCCGGTGTCTTGTGCCGGATCCACTGGTCCATTACTTTGTTCAAATACGGTGGTGCGTGATGAACAGCAACAAGATCAATTATGTGTAGTTTGTCAGTATTTTCCATTATCTAGAGCACTCCTTCCTTGCCGACATACCTGCATTTGTGCAGTTTGTTTCTGTAAGTAAATTATTTTTTTTTTCATTTAGAATCGTCTGTTATGGTAAATTTAAAATAAAATCATAAAAAAAGCACACCCGAGTTCAAGGTCAACAACTTACTCCAATGTATTAATAAACGATATTCTGTTACTTTTCACCTCGTTCTTTTTCATATTTATTAAAGGTTTCATGTCTTAAAGAAGGTTACATAATAAGATTTTTTTGCAATGTTTATCACACCAAGTTAAAAAAAAAAATATCCATAAATTATTTATAATAACTTAATGTTGACAGTCTTTATATTAATTCGTAAGAAAAAATTTCACTCTGACAACGCGTAAGCAACATGCATATTAACCTCTCGTTTAGCGATAACTTTAAACCCTTACTTTCAGCGACGGGGTCTGGCATTGCTGAATTTATTATACACCGGGAGCTTATGGAGGAAAATGCAGCGTGAAGTTTCTAAAGAAAAAAAATTGAATTAAATTCAAATTTTTTAACGGTTTTTTTTAGAAAAAAAATCATATTTTCGTAAGTTTTGGCTAAGAGTGACGGTTACCATTTTTGGCCTATTTTTATCTGTAATATCGTAAAAGTAGTAGAGAGTTGAGATTTTTTCTTCAATTTTTCTTTAGGTCACTTTTACCTAGAACTTATAAAGATATGACTTTTTGGAAAAAAACGCTTTGGGGCCTGACTAGATCCCGTCGCTGAACCGAGGGTTAAATATCAATTCATGAAAACTTTTTGAATTTATTAATAATATTTCATGTTTTAGTATTGAACCTTTACTAAAATTAACTTAACAGTCTAACCGAGTAAAAGAACACGCAACCAAATTCATCTTAAATAAAATCAGAAAAACTTAGAGCCAATATCACCCTATTATTAATATTCTTAATTAATTTTATCATTTTATTGCTAGTATTGTTAATGATTCTTTTCATTTTTCGTTTTTCATTAAAACAATTGTTTTAAGTTTAAAAATGTAGAGGCCGAAATAATATCAATTAATTATAATATCTGAGTGCAGCATGCCTGCCTTGTAACAGTTTATTTAAAATTCCTTGGAGAAATTTTGGTTTAATTTAAACATTCAAGTGTAATTATTTTCACAATACAACGTGTTTAAATGGTTTTTGTATTTTAATTCAAACAAAGAAATTTTTAAGATATTGACGTGAGAATGAAATTAAACAAGTGATTTGGACGTGACACAAGCAAGTAACCTTGAAATTGTGATAAATTTTTAGGAAAAGGAATTTTAATTTGAATTTAAAAAATTATAAAGATCCTTAAAACTCTTAAGGTGCGAAATATTAATTTAATTTGAACTTGAATAGCAAATTAAACAACAGGAACGAATGACTTATGTTTTCCATAAGCGCTCAGAAGAACGAACATTTGGTTTAAAACATTGTATTTTTGATTTAAATGTACAAATTTCCATTTAATACAATCGTATCCATTATACGTTCAATTAGATGTAAATGAATTAAACTGTAAAATCAAATTGTACATCAAGGTCATGCTATGCAGTTATTGGCATATTTAAACCACAAATCAAAAATCATTGTAATTGTTGTCTTCTATGAATGGTTCATGCAATTTTAGATTGATTTTTTGAATTTCAAACAAAAGCAACTTCAATGTAAAAGGCTGACAATAAAGTCTTATTCATAGTAAATAATTGCACTTATTTGTGTCATAATGCAATTTAACCGTACAAGTCTAAAAATACAATTCTATTTATATTGAAAAACATAGGAATGTTACAAGTTTTGTTGCTGTTTTTATTTTAAATATATTTCATTCATTTCAGATTCATTAAAAAAAGAATAAATATAATTATATTTTAAAAAATTATAATTTTTCATTAAATCATCCATATGACAAGAATCGCACAGCTTTGTGTTATTTATCAAAAACCAGCTTTATTTTTGACCTAAATTAGTTTGACCACTATATTTTTGACCAAGTGCATCAAATTCCAAATTTATACGTTTCAAGAGTTCTTGCAAGAGCTTTGTTGACAAAAAATACAGAGAAATATTAGAAATATATGAAAATAATGTTCTACAAAGTTGTAGCCTAACATCAGTTTTTATGTAGTTTTTTACGCTTTTTGGTGTCAAGCATGTTTATAACTCTAAAAAATGATAAAAAAAATCTTATGATATACAGTTAGAATTATTCATTAGGCATCCAACAAGCCTAAGATAAGTTGTTTATCAAAAGTCTTTGTCTGTTATCCAAGCGATCAAAAAAATCCAGTTTTTAAAAAAATTCAACTCCTTATTTTACCACTTTTTAATGCTAAAAAACAAATTCTAGACCAAAAGTTTTATTACTTGATGAGTTGGTTTTGAAAAATAACATTAAAAGTTTTTTTTCTGGAAATTTCTTGCGAATCTTGTCATATGCTTAATTCTTACCATCACTACAATTTTAAAGATACACTTATTGGTAGTTTTTCAAGGTTTACTGGTAAAATCTATGCGTTCTAAGTTTAAAAAAAATTATGTGAAAATATTTAAAATATCTTTATTAAATCTTTTTTTAAATTTATATCTAATTATAGCAAAACTTGATCGTTGTCCAATGTGTCGAGCACCTATCACCAGTTATTTTTGTATAAGATCCGAAGACTATGTGCCACCAAATATGCTGGAGCAACAATTGAGCAAAGATAAAAGTTCTAATAACACGGTGCATTGGCTTGATGCCTTAAACGATAGACTTACAGATTTTTTAGGCTTTAGATAAATAGATAAGTGACATAATTTGACTTAAATTTTGCAATTTTTTTTATTTCTTTAATTTATGTACTGATTATTGATATAGACTATTTTTTAATTATTATTTAATTATATTAATCAAAATAAATAATTTTTTTCCTGTTATCATTAATTACCAATATTTTATAATTTATACTGATAACATCACAACAGCAGTCTATAAATAAATTATATAATTAATTACATCACAATTCCAAAAGTTTATTTGGCTTAGGAAAAATTCTTAAAATACATTTTAATCAAAATGAGACTGGCCTGTGATAGTGCATCAGTAAGTAAAAGTAATTCGATATAAGCATAATGTATGATTTTTACATAAATAATATTATTAATAAAATAGCAAAAAAAAATATTTAATTATTATGATGAAAATATATTGATAAATTATTTAAAATATCCAAATTTTGTAGTTTTGTTTATTTATGTTTTTTCATTCATCGAGTGATTAAGTTTATTTTGTTTCCTTGGAAACTCAAATGGAGACTTTCGTATTATAAGGTTATTGTGACGAGCAACATTTTTAGATATTGTACTTTTATTACAAAAAATACAATCCTTTAGAATTTTCTGAATTAAATTAAACATCAAATGATGGCAAAAGCAACTACAATTAAAGAAGCACTTAAAAGGTTTGAAGATAGAACAAAAGTTCCAATTAATGAAGCAAAGGAAATTGACTTGTGTTTTCAATGGTGAGTAATTAAAGAATCAATAATATTATTTCTGATTCTATTCACTTAGGCCTCCAATTGA
The DNA here is from genome assembly GCA_900002565.1 of Culicoides sonorensis. NCBI lineage: Eukaryota > Metazoa > Arthropoda > Insecta > Diptera > Ceratopogonidae > Culicoides > Culicoides sonorensis. Next base: position 86,054 of record LN483573.1, on the reverse strand, counting down.
GCGAATGGATAATACTCTATCGACTTTAGTTAATTGTGAGAAATTAAGCATTAGTACTAACATGATAGATAAAATTTATGGCATCAGTGGAATGAAAAACTTACGGATTTTAAGTTTGGGACGAAATTACATTAAACAGATATCTGGGTTAGAAGGAGTTTCAGAAACGTTAGAGGAACTCTGGTTAAGCTACAACTTCATTGAAAAGTTGAAGGGCATAAATTGCTTGAAAAAGCTAAGAGTTTTATATTTGTCAAATAATTTGATCAAAGATTGGGTTGAATTTAATCGTTTACAAGATATAGTTACATTGGAAGAGCTATTATTTGTAGGAAATCCTTTAGTCGAAGCCCTTGAAGAGCAAGTTTGGAAATCTGAGGCGGCTAAGAGATTGATAAATTTGAAAAAATTAGATGGCGAAACAGTTGTACGTGAAGAACCAGAAATAGTACCAGTAAATCCAGTTTAAATGTTTTTATTTTCTTAATTTTTTATTTTGTGCATTGAACGAAATTTTTGTTACATTAACTTAAAATAAAAATTTTAAATAGAAGAGTAAAAGAAAAACGCCAAGTAAAATCCATTGAAAATTCAATCAGCTTTCATCTTCTTCTTCTTCTTCAGCAATATCTTCGTATCCTTCAGTTCGCATATCGTTTAAGCCTAATTCCTCATTTTGAGCATGCGAACGATGATAATGCGAGATTTTTAGTCTTGTATCGTCCTTAACGTCATCTGTCAATGATTGCACATAACTTCCCCCAGTTGGGTCATCTAAAATTAAAGTTGCTGACATTTTACCCTTGAGAATTTCGTCCAATTGTCTGAAAAACTTATTCATTTTTTCTTTCTGATCTGTATCTTGTGAATCAAAGAACATTCCCGATTGCTCAATCAATTGTTCCTTAATAGCTATCAAAAGTCCTTCTACTGTGGTAAAACGACCACACAATGCATGTGGGCCAATGTCGCATTCTAACTCACGAATGCTGAGACTGCAAAACTCAGATTTAAGAAGATCTCGCGAAAAGTCTTCCTTTGAACTGACAACAACTTCAATTCTCACTCCTTTTTCTGCTATACCACCACTTGATTTCACCTCATTTGATCTGTGACCACAATTATCACAATTTGTAGCCATAATAACAACTTCTTTGAAATGTGGAATTTTTGTGAGTTTCATATTAGTATCACACTCTTTCCGACAATCAGGACATTCAGTTTTGAATTGCATAACTTCTTTGTCAAATTCTTCTAAAGGATAGGCACCTTGTGGAATCATTTTTAGAATATTGTCCTTGTCTTCTGTATTTTCATTGTTTTCTGCAACACCATTCTCCTCAGTATCTTTTTGCACAAACATACCTAGTAATTCATTTTGTTCTTTAGTACGGGTAAAATGCGATATCTTCATATTTGGATCACTACTTGGAGCCAAAAAGTTCTCAATAAAACAATTTCCTGAAGCATCTGTTAAAATAAGATTAAAAGGTTCTTTCATTTCCTTGAGACCTTTTAATTTCTCTATGAACTGATCTATTTGGGCAGCAGCTTCAGGATGTTGAATTCGACGTAAAATTTGATCCTGATCTAAACCAGTTATAACACGTTCAATAATTCCCTCGACAGTTGTAATCTCTCCCTTTTGCGAGCCAGCTGGAATTTCAAAGTCCAGTTCTTCGATACGAACCGATGAATAATCAGACTTAATCACTTTTCGACACAAATCCCGTTCACAACTCACTTTTAAATGAATTTTAACTCCTTTGCTCTGGATCTTACCACCAGGTTGAATCTCATTATTTTCATAACCACAATGATTACATGTAAACGACATGATGACCACTTCTTTGTAAAATGGAATGACGGTCAATAATAAGCGTGTCTGGCCCTAAAATGAATTATCAATGAAAAACAAGTTTTATTTTATTATTCCAGAATTTACCTGTTCGTGGCAATTCATACATAGAGAATCAATTACTGTGGCTTCTGGGTCAGGGTCATCAGGATTCAATTCTCTGAATAAAGGCTTGTCATTCTGAACGATTGTATTGTCAGTCATTTTTAAAGGTATTTTGTTATGAAATTGATTAAAAGTTTAAGTAATCACAATAATCTTAATTGAGAATTTTAGTGTGATAATTCACAACATGTGAAAATTAACCATATGATCTTCAATGTACCATTTATACGTCATTCAATGCAAAACAATACATAAAGACAGAGTGGATTTTTTAAATGGCTTTAAAAAAACCGTTTTCTTCTGTTTTTTTAGTTATGTCAATTGTAAACCAAAAACAAACAAGAAAGTGAAAAACTAAACCCTATTAAAATATTTAAATCATGGATGAATTAGCAAAAATAAAACATATGGTTTCGACCAAATTTAAAGTCAGTGGATTCTTTATAAAATCGTAAGTTACATTCTTAATTAAACACACAAATATATAAAACTCAAAATTTCAGAGATTCAGCTGAATATTTGGCGGGAATGTTACTGCCTTTAAATGCAGATGATAGAAACAAATGGCTGAAAGATATTTTGAGTCACATTCAACAACAAGGCACCAACTCACTACATATTGAACGTGATCACCTGGATCTTGCTATTCGGGTAAAATCAAGTAGAATTTTATTTTAAGTGTAATTTCTTATTTTTGTTCTATTTTAGGATTGTACAAATAAAGGTCTTGATGAAAATGAGACAATTTTCAGTGTTATAAGTGCCTTTGAAGTGCCAAGATTCAAATATAATGAAGATAGAAAAAAGTTTACGATAGATTCCGAATCTACAAGGAGTTTCATTGCGGATTGTTCTATGAAATCTCAGTACATTCGTGATCGTTATGTTTTACTTTGGCAGCGAACGATTCGTCATCCATTATTTGCTTCAAATCCAGTTTTGAGTGAGACTCGTCCTACTTTTCAACTGAAAAAAGTAGAGCAACTATTATCGTCTTCGAAACTCAAAGACATTGTGGTGTTAGGGCTTTTAACGCAACTGTCCGAAGGAAAATATTACATTGAAGATCCTACGGGAGCCGTGCAAATTGATATTAGTTCAGCTACAATGCATTCTGGGTTGTTTTGCGAAGGTTGTTTTGTCTTAGCCGAAGGAACTTATTCGGATGAAGTATTAAAAGTTACTGGATTAGGATTTCCTCCACCGGAAATGGCAAATTCAAGTAGAGCATTCTTCGGCACGGCAAACACTTGGGGTGGAAAATCTAAAATTTTGTTAAAGTACTCGAAGAAACTTGCAGAGCTTGAAAAGAAGAACGAACTTGACGGAATTGTATTTATATCTGAATGTTGGTTAGATGTACCGCTTGTGATACAAAAGCTTAAAATACTGTTTAAAGGATATGATGAATTTCCCCCGATTGCTATTGTTCTTATGGGTCCATTTATGAAGACCATTGACAATCCACATGATTTAAAAATTCATTTAAACACATTGTCAGAACTTATTAATTCAACCAATAGACTTAAACGAGAAACTTATATTGTAATGGTGCCTGCTAATGAAGATCCAATATCTGTCAATGTTCTGCCAAGACCACCATTACCAGAATCATTAACAAGTGAGATGCAGAAAAAATGCCCTAAAGTTATTTTTACCACGAATCCATGTAGAATTCAATATTGTACGCAACAGATTGTCATTATGAAAAGTGAGTTAGTAACAAAACTTTGTCGAAATACCATCAAATTTCCATCAAGTGGAACTTTGGATGATCATGTAAGTGAAATGATTTTGTTTGTATTAGTTAGAGTTAATTAAAAATGTGTGTTTTCAGTTTACACGAACGCTGATTAGTCAAGGCACATTAGCTCCACTTCACCCAATCGCATTACCGACATTTTGGGATCTTGATGCTGCAATGACTTTGTACCCTTTACCAGATTTAGTCGTAATTGGAGATCCAAGCAATGCATTTCACGCAAAACATCATGATTGTACAGTAATAAATACAGGTTCATTTCCGAAATCAAATTTTGCATTTAAAGTTTATATGGCTGCAAGTAAGACGGTAGAAGATTCAGAATTGCCAGATGATGATGATTCAGTTTAAAATCAATAAAATTACATGTTATTAATTATATCAATCGTTTTTAAATTGCAATTTGTACAAATTATATTTTTTACTATAAATGCTTTTTTAAACCGCTTTATAGACGTTTTGGTTTTCTGGGTCTTGGACAATTCCATGATACAGGTGTGCAATCTGTAATAGAAATTACATTTAATCCACCCATTGTAAGACCTTTGATTGCAGACTGAAAATGAAAAAAAAAATGAATTATATGTTGAGTATTAAATTCACATATTTTACCATTCTTCCAGGTCCTAATCCTCTTACAGTCACTCTAACTGTCTTGAAGCCACGTTCTATTGCTTTCTGTAGGATTGAAATCCGTTATCAAAAATTTAATAAAAAAAATCAACCTTTACGTACCCCTGCGATACTGATTGCTGTAGCTTGTGCTGCAATATTTGTTCCTTTCCTAGTGTTTTTGAAACCTTCAATGCCACAAGATCGAATAATATTGGGTTTTCCTTTACCATCGCACACGGTAATTATAGTATTATTTGGTGACACTCTTACATTACAAATCGGAACATCTTTAAATGGAATTCCATCAAATAATTTATTTGGTGTGTCTTCATCAGGAAAGAGACTTGGCCTTCAAAGTAATAATAAATTATTAATATTCATAAATCATTATATTTTTAAGAAGTCTTACTTTGAAATGATATTATCAATATCTACTGTATTAGCACCTTGTGTTCCTTCATCCTGAGACGGCATTGATTTCAACATCATTTTCCTATCTTCTACTTTGAATAATGGTGGTGTTATCGATAAATTACGAAAGCTTTGTTGAAAAACCATAGGCAAGGTTTTTGATCTCATTATTATTATGGTTCTTGATATCATTTTTATGTTTTTATTTGATCAAATAAGAAAATATTTAATTTTCTTAGGTAATACCTTCTGCACTTTGTTTACAAAAAAATAATGAGTGACCCACTGCGCACAACAACTTTGTAATTTTTGAAAGTGGTCGTTAGATAAGGATTAAATTCCTCAATGAAAAAAGGAATCAATTGAGCCCATAAAAATGGTTTTAGATTATACGTAATTATTAATAAGAATTATTTGAATTTAACTTTTTATTTTTGAGTTAAATGTCAGTTTTTGATTGGTTTTCCTGTTAATTATTGTAAAAAAATAAAATCATATTTTTACTCAAGGTGGTATTTTAACCAGATCCTTTATTCTCAAATTCTTATTTGAATTATTACAATAAATAGTTATCCGTGTTCTGCTTTTCTTATTATAAATTTACAAGTATTCCAATTCAGACATTAAATTATTCATTTGTTTTGGTGTGGACTCTTTTTCAGTCTTAGCTACTTGAAGCTTTTTTTGAGCTTGATATATCTCATTTATTATACGATCAAAACTACGCTGTTCAAAATGTTCAATTTCATTGTAACGCATCCAAAATACTTTACTGTAAGTCTCAACTTCAGTTTCCGTTTTGGTTTGAATTAATTTTGAAAGTTTTGCGTAATCGTCTTTCAAATATGTCTTCAGTCCTTTAAGAAATTGTTTGAAATCTGTTTTGGTCCAATTGTTAAATCCTTGTGAGAAGAGATAGTCCTTTTCTATGATTTCGGCTTCAGTTAATGGAGTAGCATTATCAATTTTTTCTTGTTCAGCAAGTCTTTCTTCTTCAGGATCATCTAAGTATTGACTTAATGGTGCCTGTAATGTAAATTTTAAAAAATATATAATTTTTGCCTATGCAATTTTTTTTGTTACCTCGTATCCCAGTTGTTTTCTGTAATAATACGTTTCCTTATCGAAGAGTTCTTTGAGACCTTTAGGATAAAATCTGAATTCTTGCAAAGTGAGTTGGTTCGGTGGAACAGGAGGTGGTTGTTGTACACTCACTTTGAATCTCTTTCGACGAGGTAAATCTATATCTTCATTTTCTTTTTCAAGCTCTTTACGTTTTGCACGATAATCCTCTCCTTCGAAATTGAAGAGTGAAAATTGTTCAACGTCATTATCTATAGCGAATTTTCGAAGTGCACTTTCTCCCATTTGATCATATTTCTTTGTCAATTCCTCTGTCTTTTGTTCACATCGTTCAAGAAGAACATCAATATCCTCGTCAGTAATTTCACTAACTTGAAGATTTTGTGCCGCCAATCGAATAATTCTTAATAACTCCTTTCCGGAAGGTTTCTTTTGATTTTCAACTATGCGTCCTTCTTGTATCACAATGTTGTCCAAACGAAGTTTGATGTCTGCGATTTCAGCTATACGCTCTTCAATTGTATTTTCCGTGATGAATCTAAAGACTCGAACTTGTTTCTTTTGCCCAATTCTATGAGCTCGATCAATTGCCTGAATGTCCACTTGTGGATTCCAATCTGACCCATACAGTATAACAACATCTGCAGTTGCCAAATTGATTCCCAGTCCACCAGCACGAGTTGATATCATAAAAATGAATTTCTTACTATCTGGAGCATTAAATTCTTCAATGGATTCGGCACGTATTTTGTCACTGGTACTTCCGTCTAATCGACAATAATCATAATTACGCCACATACAATAATCTTCCAAAATATTAAGTGTTCCAATAAATTGTGCAAATATCAAGACTCGTGAACCCTGTTCTTTTAATTTGGGTAACAACTTGTCTAAAACAATCATTTTTCCGCTGTTATTGACCAGGTGTTGATCTGTGGTGTATGGTGGACCTGGTTCTGCTCCATCAAATAAATAAGGATGATCACAAGATTGGCGTAAAGCTGTGAGAATCATTCCCATTCGTTTCTTGCTAAATTGGCCTGAATTATTTAAAACATCAATGTCTTTGAGCAACACCTTTTTATAATAATCATGTTGTAATTTTGACATTCCAACGTAAAGTTTGACTTCTTTTTTGGGCAAAAGTTGTTTTTCAACATCACTCTTAAGACGTCGCAGCAAAAAGGGCTTCATAACAACATGTAGCCGCTCGACAAGAGTTTTGTCTCCCAAACATTTGTCAGTACTGAACCACTCATCAAAATCATCTGAACTGTTGAAGACATCCGGAAGTAAAAAGTTCAACAAAGCCCAAAGTTCATGTAAATTGTTCTGATAAAATTAAAAAATTAAATATTTGATGGAAAACACTTATTTCAACTTACTTGTAACGGAGTTCCAGTTAACAAAAGACGATTTGATGATTTAAAAGTTCTTACAATTTTAGCCAATTGTGTTTGTTCGTTTTTGATGCGATGTGCTTCATCAATAATCAAATATTGCCATATGAATTTGCTAAATGCATATTTTTCAAGTAAAACCATGTCATATGAAGTTACTAAAACATCCCATTTTCCAGGTAAAACATTTTTTCGTATGTGTGCTTTGCGTTCATCTTTATGACCAATAACACAAACAGCACGTAACGAAGGACACCAACGTTTAAGTTCATTCATCCAATTTTGTATTGTTGATTTAGGGGCAATGACAATACTGTGACCATTACTCTTACGGACATTCTTCAAATATCCCAACATTGATATAGTTTGTAGAGTTTTACCCAAACCCATTTCGTCTGCCAAAATCCCATTTAAACCATTTTGGTAGAGACTGATCATCCAATTAAGTCCACGCAATTGGTAGTCACGCATTTCGCCAAATTTAATGTAAGATGGAGTTGATTCAAATATGACAGGTTTCTTCGGAGCCTTACCACCCTTTTTGGTTTTTGTCTTAGCTGGAGGTTCTGCACTAGGACCTGTATTAGCCGTTTCAGTTAGTTGAGGGTTAATATGAGTAGCCACAAAATGCGAATAGACTTCGGTTTGTTCAAGCAAATAGTCAAGACGTTTTTGACGTGCTTCTTCTTCCTTTGTGATGAACTCGATTTTATCGGCTTCCTTTTGTTCCTTCTTGTTCAACATCGGAACAATATTAGGGTCCTATGAAAAAAGAATGAAAAGAAAAGAAAAAACCGTTATTTTCTATAGAAATTAATTTTTTCAACATTTTATGTGCAAAACCTCGAATATCTTACCGAATTTTCATCAGTATCCATTGAAATGGTACTTGAATTTTCGTTTGACATGTTTTTTGTTAAAAAAAACTTAAAATAATCACAATAAACAAATAAATTATACTGAATAAAAAAACACGTTCCAACTTTGTACTACCGCCGCCATTAATAACTCACTGATAAGATTTTGACAACCACTCATGATGAGAGGGTTCCATGCTTGTTTGTTTTGAAAGGTAAACAAAAAAAATTCTTGCAGATTTGAAATAAATTCAATTTAATTTAATTTCAAAAAAAAAATAAAAATGAATAAGACAAAGTTATCAAAAACAGTTTTACAAATGAAATTTATGAATAGAACACGAGAAAAGGTAGAATTGGAAGAAGAGGAAGCGCAAGGTAAATAAATAATAACTAAATATTTTCATTTTCTAATTCACTGTTTTTTTTTTGTATCTGCAAGGACGAAATATGTATTCATCGGAAATCACAGAAAAAATGCTAAATGGAAATTCCAATATCATAATTGAACCAAGTTACGTGATTTGTGAAGATCTCATTGAATGTGGACGATTCAGCTTTGGAGGAATGAACAAAGACATTGAACGACTGATGGAAAATGTAATATCATTTACTCTGAAATGAGATATTTTCTGTTTCTCAGAAAAAATAATCTTGAAAATTTTGTAGGAGAGTGCTGCAAAACGTATCAAAACAGAGGAAGATGAAAAACTGAGACAGAAAGAAATGAAAAAAGATGTGAAGGATGATGAAATGCTTAAATACTACGATTCCTTGTTCCAGTCACGAACGGAAAAATTTCACGTAAGACGACATAGAAAAGATAACGTTGTGGGCCCACCTGGAAAATATCTAAAACCAGACCCAAAAAAACTTGATCAGTTTCCAGTTGATTATAAGACTGTGATGGAAACATTTAAATGATAAAAGCCAATAAAATTACAAAAAAATATTTAATGAAAATTTATTTATTATTAATTTATTCCACAAAATATTCAAAAAATTTTAGAATATTCCAATGGACAGATTGATACACATCCCAAAAGTTAACACAACAATTATACAAATTAACAGAATAAAGCAAACGTAGTGTGAAATTATTGGTACTCGAAACAATTTTGCGGTCATTTTTAACGATGAAGCATATAGCAAAATTGTATTGAGTTCCTCGGAAGATGTATTTCGATGAACAAAAGGCCTAATGCTAATTAAGTGTCCACAACTCTGGGTTGATCGGCATGTGACAGTCAAACCTGCTGCCTGGAAAAAAAAAATTAAAATTAATTCGTTAGAAAAATCATAAAAAAAGGTAAGCTTACTTGAAAGAAAGGTATTAAAGCAAGAATCATCCACAATGAAATATTTGCCAAGCTCATACTAAAAATTTTAACTGGACACGTGTTCATGTCCTTGAATAGGTGTATTATACTGGAAAAACAGTAACTTAAATTCAAGAGAGTAAATAAGGAGACCGGAATTGCAATTCGACAATTTAAATGATGAAGGTGTTTACGAAATTCACAAATTTCACGCATCCATTCCAGTGGCTCAATTGAATGCATGAGCAATTTTTCCTTAAGCAAATTCAAATAGCAACGTAATAATAAACATAAAATGCTGTAACTTGATACAATTACCACTTGGACCAAGTCATGAAATAGCAGACAAAAATATAAGATAGCCTGTAATTGTTTGAAAAGTAAAATTTTTCAAATCACAACACATAAATCTAGTAACAATTACTTACTTTCAATGTACCTTGAGTGTCTGCGATATTAGGGAGCTTAATATAATGATTTTTAGCAATGCCATCTTGTTCCATTCCTATAAATGTTATATAGGCAACCGATAATATGAGCCAAATTAAAGCGATTGTCTTGTAAATCCAAAAGTTAACGACCAATTTTTTTGGACTTGTACTCAAAATGAAAACACGTTCAATTAAACTTTGAAGAAGTTCATTGTCAGCAATGCGATACACATAGATTGCAGCTAAGAATCCACTCAAATGTAGCAATGATGGAATTATATATGTGAATACAATTTCACCTGTTTCAAAATATTTTCTATACTGATAATAGTAAAAATCTTCACTGATATCATTGTATTGTGATGGAACTTCAGCTACAAATCCACGATCTCGTCTAAATATACACATAGTTATAATAAAAATTATTTAATTTATTTTTGAAATGATATCATACCGAAAACCCGTTACAAATTGTAACACATATCCAAGAATAAGGAAGCATAAAATGAAAAATGTCTGTATATGTCCAAGCCATGAATACCAATCAGAATCTATTGTCATAGGCTTAAGCCCAGCAAAGCTTAGTATTGCAACATAAGGCCGATGAAACTGTAAATGAATTTAATTATTAAATTAAAACAATGTAATTTGATATTCAATTATCATTGAAAACAATACCTTTCTCTTGCAATACCGTAATATGGCAGCCGTTGGTTCTATTTCACTAATTTCAGCAATCTTAAAATTATATTTGATTGTGTTTAACAAGAACTTTTGACCTTTTATTTGCATTTTTGCTCAAAAAAATTGACTTACAATTATATTTTCATCTAAAATTTCACAATCACTACCAGCAAAATTACTGTGTGCTAATGTACTTTGTGAGGATGATGCGGGGCTTATATCTTAAAATCATAATATTAAGAGAAAATTGATAAAAATTTCTAGAGAAATGTATAACGGAAAATTTACTTCTTACCTCCTTCAGCCATGTTTTGAACGAATTATGTGCACATCTTCCTTTCATTTAGATAAAAATAAAATTAATACTTGATTTTATATTTAAAATTTAATTTTATATGACAATATGATTGATATGAGAATGACTTGAAACTAAAAAAAAATATTATTCACTTTATTGAACATCTCTAAACTGAAATTATCTGTTTCTCTCTTGCGTTTGTGATAACAGAATCACAAAAAAAAAATAATAATAGCTATATTGCACTGTTAGAGCAAAATGGTGTTTCTTCATAGACAAACGTTACGAAGATACCTTTGATAGAGAGCTTAAAAAATATTGATGTGAAATCAATCATTTTTTTTTTTGCAATTAGGCCCAATGTCTCCTCGAATCCAAAATACATAGTTAACCCATTAACCGCCTCTCCTAGAAATTTTAAGTTAAGAGCAAAACATTCTTCCATGATTTGTTCTTTGTGTTAAAACGAATACTCTTCGATGAAAATTTTGAGTTTCATACAAAAATTTTACAGGAAAGCTGGTTGAAAGTGTCGTATAGTACTACAGAAATACGTACAGAATTCTTTTATGAAAAGGAAAAAATTGCATGACTTTTCATCTTACTTCTGCTAATAATTTTCTCTTACTATAACCGAAAAATCAAAATAATTGGTTCAAATCTAATTATGTAAATAGAAAATTTGAAAAAAATGAGACTTTCTAGACCTAGGACAAATCAGGCTCAAAAGTTTCAGGTCGAAAAATCGACCAGTGGTATTTAATGGGTTAATTCTTTTTTATCCCTGTTTTGATGTGTATCGTTCTTAATGAACGGCGCCTTGTTGAGCAAGAAAACATTTTAACAGTGTAATCATTAACCGAAAATTCAAAATAAACAAAAGAATCCAATCAAGTAAAAATCAAAAGCAATTCAGTTTTAAAATTATCATTACAACAAATAAATAAAATAAATTAAGAATTCGTATACCGTCTCCATAAAAGTAACAATGCCTGCAACAGGATTTTTTAATCGTCTACAAGTCACAAGAAATGAAAATTCAGAAATTGTAAATCCAGCTAAAAATCTATCAGTAAATCAGCCGCCAAAAAAAGCATTTAAGGATTTAACAAATGCATCAGCAGTCAAAAACCAAAAAAATTCCTTCCAGACTCCTCGAATACAAAAAAATCAACCAAAATCAAAAGAAAAGAAACAAATACAAATTTTCACAGATGATTTTTGTACTTCAGCTCCAAAAGTTGAAAATGAGTTTCTAGAGAGAGCTTGGACCTCATCAATGAAGAACAAAAATACAGTGGATAAAATTATTCAAAATGATAAATTGAATGATTGTATGGGTTTTTCTGTTTTTAAAGATGATGAATTTGTACTCCAACCTGTTTCGATACCACAAGAGCTTAATTATGAACTCTTTGATTTAGATGATCCGATTGATGATAGTAAAACCCGAATGGATATTCCGGATATGGAACCTATGAAAATTGATTCTTTCACTGATTTAAATTTTTCTGATATTGCCGACTTTGCCTTAGACTTTTAAGAAATTTCAACTCTCCTTTTAACAGTTAATTTGTGAAAGGCAAGTTATGACTGATTAATCAACAAAGTTAGATTACATGTATTACTATCTCTTAATTTTATTTTAATATTATTTATGTTCATCTTAAACTGATAAGAAATTCGGAAATAGTAGGAAATGAAGTCATACTAGAATGATGATGTAGAAATAGAAATATGTTAATAAAAGTAAATCTCAGATGAAAATCTTCTAAAATTTAAAACACCAAATAATTTTCTGGATATGTTGAGTCAGTCAAAGCTGCTATGGACCAAAATTTGAGACTATAGATAGCTAAAGATACCAAAATTCATCAATTCTTTATCTTTATCACATCTAAGTAAAAAAATATTTAATTTTACGTTTTTTGGTCTATCAGGTCTTAGCTACAAATTGTACCTGTGTTATAATCACACATATGTTGCCCCCCCTTTCATCTTGTTTTCGATTATTGAATTCTTGTATGAATAGTACCAATCAGATTGTTTTTGTTTTGAGTGTTGCACCGCAGGTAAAATCTTCTTTTTCTTCAAAAAATGGAGATTAAATATTTAATTTCCATACTTTTCCTTGTAAATTCGGGATGTTATGCGGTATCTACTAGAAATTATGAAATCAAGAATTTTGAAGTGCCTTTAGACCATTTTTCCTTTGTGAACAATAAAACTTTCGGTATCAGGTACTAAAGTGATAAGAATTTTAAGAAATATTTTAATATTAAATGTTATTCTAGGTATCTCGTAAATGATACGTTCGACAATGAACATGTAGGACCCATTCTTTTTTATACGGGTAATGAAGGTGATATTGAGTTATTTGCACAAAATACCGGTTTGATGTGGGAACTTGCTCCCAAATTAAAAGCCTCTGTTATATTTGCTGAACATCGATATTATGGCAAATCATTACCATTTGGAAATATGTCATATTCTGGTCCTGATAAGTTGGGATACTTATCTGCTGAACAAGCTTTGGCAGATTATGCTGATCTTTTAACGTTTCTCAATCCTACTGGGAGACATGTCATTGGTATGATTTTTAATTTGATCAATATATGTATATTAATATTTATTTTATTTGAATTTCAGCATTCGGTGGATCATACGGAGGAATGTTAGCTGCATGGTTTCGTATAAAATACCCGCATTTGGTAACAGGAGCTTTGGTAAAATATTTTTTAAGTATGAAGCAGTTTGGATTTTAAAATACATTTTAATTTTTATACAGGCCGCTTCCGCACCAGTGCGTCAATTTGAAGTCGAGTGTGATATTTTTAACAGAATTTTAACCAGTGTCTATAAAAATGCTTATAATGAAAATTGCAGTAGTAATATTGCTCGCATTTGGGATACAATGAAACAAATGTTGGGACAAGAAAAGACAAAGCAAGAATTCAATAGCAAATTTAAATTTTGTACACCAATTAATACAACTCAAGACCTTGAAACATTTTTTGACTATTTGAACGACGTGTTGGGTAATTTGGCAATGGTTAATTATCCATATGAATCAAATTTTTTGGCTCCACTGCCTGCATATCCTGTCAGACAATTTTGCTCTGAACTTAAAGAAGAATTAAATGGAACGCAGTTGATTAATGCTTTTCATCGTGCACTCACTATCTATTCAAATTCCACCGGAAAAACTTCGTGTTTAGATATTGCGTCTGCTTATGACTCGAGTATGGGTGATTTGGGATGGAATTTCCAATCTTGTACAGAAATGGTTTGGTCAAATTGTCAAAATGGTACAACAGATATGTTTCCTCCTAAAGCTTGGGATTTTCACAAGTACTCAGATGAGTGTTTCAAGAAATTTGGAGTCAAACCAAAAAATTACTCAATGAATGCACTTGGTGAAATAAGATATGGAGGTGGTCGTCTCAATGGCGTTACTAACATAATATTCTCAAATGGACTTTTGGATCCCTGGAGTGGTGGTGGTGTCTTCACATCTCAACAAGGAATTGTAATTGTTGTAATTCCTGAAGGTATTTTCAAAAGAACCAAATTTATTTTTTTTGATAATTTATTCACATCCTCATTTAAGGTGCACATCATTTGGATCTGCGTGCTTCTCATAAAGATGATCCAGAATCAGTTGTAGAGGCAAGAAAACTATACGAAAAATTATTCAAGAAATGGACTTCGAAAAGTCATAGAACTTATCACTTCAAAAAATAATGAAAAAAAAGTTGTGTAACATTTATGGATCAGTCATTTACTGATTAATTAATATTCATACTTATAATTATATACTCTTACTGCTATATAATGGACTTTGTTTAATAAATTCATCTAATTTTGCCTTGAACAAATCACTCGTCACAGGAGTTCCTATCACCCATAAAGGATTTCTATTAACATATTCCACCCACACCTTAGCGTATAATTGTTGCAGCAGCTCTCGAACTCCAGTTGATGCATTATCCGTGTTTAATACAAATTTAAGACCTGTCGCTGTCTCAAAATAGTGTAATGCATATTTGTTTGTTCTGTACTGAAGGAATCCTTCCTTTGAATCAATAGGAGACATTTTTGCTGTGAATGATTTTAGCGAATAGAGCATACCGTACATTAATTTTGCTTCCTGAAATTAATGTTTAGATGAAAAGTGAACTTCATTATTCCAATTATTTTTAAAGACTTTAAGAGCAACATTACCTCCTCCTTTGTTATTCCTGATTGTTTTATTCTATTCCATTCAGCATAATAGAGAAGTGTACCAAATTTATCAAATATGTAGATATTATAAATGGTCATATTAAAAAGAGTGTTGTCCAAGAATTTATACGAAAATTGAAATTTGATGTTTGTTTACATTTGAAATAAATCTGTCAAATGTGAGAACGTTTTTTTGTGCCGTGGGAAAATAGTTTGACAGTTCCGGTAAAATTTCGTTCTTAATCGAGCATTGTTCTTCGCCATAAACGCTTCTTAAGCCTGAAATTCAGATTAAAAGGATTTTAAATACAGATTTTTAGTTTAGTTTGAATAATATAAGAGTTTAAAGCAAGGACTATCAAAAAAAATGTTTTGGGGTAAGAATTTCACGTGTATTTCATGGAATTTATTGAATTTTGCATGTTTCGAATTTGGCGCACATGTGGAGTGAGGAGTCGTGTGTGTCCAAATTGATTTTAACTTTTTACAGCCATAAATGCATGATATTCTCCTATTGAACTGAATAAAATTTTGGTCTATTATACGAATTCTAATTTTAATATGATAATTTGAGAAACATGTTTGATTATCTTGAAAAATTTATAGTTTACTACCATGCTTCTTTTTTTTTTGTTCATCCATCATCCATGTTAGAGCTGTAACATATTTATATTATGATTTTTTTTCATTTTTGCAGGACTTATATTAAAGAACGGCAAAAAGTATTCTCAAACAGTGAGTAAAGCTTTCCATTTGTCATTTGCCGCATTAGACACTCACTCGACTAAAAGTAAAGAAGATATTCAAGTTTTGTTAACATCCGACAACAATGTATACATTTTATGCACCTTGAACAAAGAGAATGACAAACAACGACAACTTGATTTAAATTTCGCTGAAGGAGACAAGATTTGTTTCTCAATCAAAGGTGAAGGTATTGTCCACTTGACTGGATTTTTGATTCCAACAGAGGATGATTTTATGGATGGTATGAGTGATGAGGAAGAAGATGAAGAGAATACTGTAGAAGAAAAAAATGGAAAAAAAGGAAATGCTGAGAAAAAGAAGGATAAAAAGGCCGAAAAGAACCCACTCTTAAAGTTGGTATCTGAAGATGCGGATTCAGATTCAGATGAAATGGATGACACATTTGATCCTTCTAAGGCAGATGAAGAGGTAAGAAATTATTCTTTTGCATTTTTTTTTTAAATTTAGAAATTAAATTCATTCTTATATTAATTAGGAGGATTCAGATAATGATGATTCTGAAGAAGCCGAGGGTGAGGAAGCTGAAGCTGATTCTGACGACGATGAAGATGACGAAGACGACGATGAAGAAGATGATTCCGATGATGATGAAGAAGAAGAAACATCACAACCAGCTAAGAAACTTCAAAAAGGTCAAGATGGTCAAAAAGTCAAACAAAATGGTGTTGAAAATGGAAAAGCCAGTTCAAAGGAACAGAAAAAGGAGAAACAAACACCAAAAGACCAAGGTGTCAAAACTGTTACCGGTGGAGTTCAAATTCAAGATTTGAAACCTGGACAAGGACCAGAGGCTAAATCTGGCAAGAAAGTTCGCGTCTACTATGAGGGTCGGTTGAAGTCAAACAATAAAGTTTTTGATAGTAGTAAGGCTGGAGAAGGTTTCAAATTCAAGTTGGGTATTGGTGAAGTTATTAAAGGCTGGGATGTTGGAGTTGTTGGCATGAAAGTTGGTGGAAAACGAAGAATTACCTGTCCTCCACACATGGCTTATGGGCAAAAAGGATCTCCACCGGTTATCCCAGCAAATGCAACACTTGTCTTCGATGTTGAACTTAAACAAGTACTTTAAATTTAGTTATGATTCCGCGCAGCATTTCATTCAAACATTTCAAGACGACATAAATTCTATTGACAAGTTAATTACTTATTCCAATTTTAATTCATTCTTATTATTATCGTTAAGGTTCTTTCTTAAAAAAGTATCCTCGACATTACAAGTTTTTTTAAGTTTTGAAATAAATTTCAAGACCATCTCAGTATAGATTCAGTTAAAACATGAGAGTCACAGTTATATTTTTACTTATCGAATAAAATTAATTACATTTAATTTGTATCAATTGTTTTTTTTATTTCCTGTCTAATACATTTGATCTATCAAATATACAGCCTCGTTATCACCCGAAGCAATAATCTTGTTTCTGAATGAGTCAAATGAGTTAACAGCCATTCCATGTCCATCTAATAATGATGTTACATTAATGCTGTTTTTAGCACGTTCACCATTGAGCCATGGCGCCTCTGTACTCCCAACAATACCGACGACAGGTTGAGTATTTTGATGCCATAACCAAAGTTCACCACTTTCTGATGCAGTAAATAATTTACTTGGCTCTGTCTTATGAAATGCAATCTCTGTGATGGGATCTGTGTGAGCCGAAAGATATGACGCTGGAATATTTGGGTTTCTCAAGTCGAAAACGGTTATTGAACCCTCTTCAGTGCCAACTAATAACTGGAATTGTTGAGTTGGATGAAAACAAATGCACGTAATGCGATTACACTTTTTCTCATCTTCACATGAAACCATCATATTATGAACAGGCTTATCCGTGTTTTGTAATGTGTCAAAAGTTTTCATTATTCCGAAATTGTTACCAGTTATCAGTTCTTTTCGATTTACAAATGAAACTGCAGTGAGACAACAACTATCTGCATTTTTGTTACTTCTTACAATTCTTTGTGACTGTGACGATATAATGTGCCAAGCTCCGTCTTCTCCGATCGTTGCAATATCCTCATCACTAAGCTATAAAAAATGAGATGATTTTTAAGATTCATTCCGAAAAATTTTTCATAACATACCACTGAGAGACCGTTACACGAAAATTTATGCAATGATTCATGTTTGAAATTTTCCTTTAAATTATTTTCAT
Organism: Culicoides sonorensis; assembly: GCA_900002565.1. Lineage (NCBI taxonomy): Eukaryota > Metazoa > Arthropoda > Insecta > Diptera > Ceratopogonidae > Culicoides > Culicoides sonorensis. The sequence continues at coordinate 68,086 of LN483573.1, read as the reverse complement.
CCCGATCACGATTGATATAGACCAATGAAAAGCTTCCATCAGACAATGTCACACCAAAATTGTTAAAATCTATGAATTCCATTCCAGTCACATCAGCTTTTGTAGGAATATGAGCTGTGTTTTTTGGTACATATTCATCTTGATCATCGACAAACTCATTTCGGTCAACACGAAATAATTTTATTGAATTTTCCTTCAAGCAAAAAATAATAACAGTTAAGGAGGGAACATGAGGTGCCGGATCAGTAAAAATTACCTTTAAATTATAACTTCCAGTAACAAAAGACTTTGCTTCCGAGTACTCTTCAGGACAAAATCGAATTTTAGCTACTTTTTCTGATATAAAATTTGTATTAACTGTGCTTTCAAACATTTTTTTAGATTTAATTTTTAATTCCTGCAATTTCGTACAGTTGCATTTGTGATTGTTTGAAAATCTGTCAAATGTTTTGACATACAATTGTCAAAAGTCTTTTGTTGATTGAGAAATAGAGAAAATGAAAGGTACAGACAAGACAAAGTAACTAGATGAAAATTTAAAATTATTGCCTTTCAAAGTATTTTCCATTAAATTTTCATTATGAATCCTGACGCAAATTGGGAGCCTTTGGCAGAAGTCGTTCTTACATATCCCCAAAGTGAGTCTCAAGCAAGGATTTTTTGCCTTTGTAGTCGTGTTTTTATCAAGTAAGTATACAAATACAGGAACATATGAGCACAATGGCTGTTTTGTATGAATGAGTCAAGATGGATTAAATTACAATCTTTTCTTTGTAGAAATTATTACGATATCTATGCATCAACTCTTGATCGTGATGCAGGCACTGAAAATACTGAGGAAATAAGTGAAGAAGGTGATGATCAGTTTATTGAGCAACAACAGGGTTTTGTCAAAACTGCAGTCAGAGTTACTGAGAAATGGAAGAATGTAACAGATAAAGTTAACGATGAAGACGCGAATTCGTGTTATTTTAGTGCAAGTGCAAGCCATACAGACAACTATTGTAGTACAGATGAACACGAATTGCATGCGATTCCAACTCAAACGACATTACATTCCAGTGATAGTGGGGCTGATATTTCAGAACAAAATTATACAGAGAAACGTGAAATGTTTAAGGAGACTGTGGCTAATCTCCATCAAAATAAATTAATTGAAGAGCATATTTTGTATCATGAACGTAACAATAGTTTACCTGATGTCTTTGCAATTGATTCAGAGCAAAATCTTGCTTGGGAAGCCTTTTGGTCAAAGAATGGTGAATCTCTTATCTGGTCTTCTTGGATTGAAAAGTACAGTGATTATATAAATCCAGAGTATATGAAGCAAATGGAGCAAGAAAAGTGCGAAACAGCAGCTTGTGATAATGAAGTAGCTGCTGTTAATACTTCTACAACATCAGCATCAGTAGATCCGGAAATTGTTATTTCAGTTTCATCTCCATTTCCTGCAACTAATGAAGGTTGGAATCCACTATCACCAAATAGTAATGCAGAAGATCCATGGTTGAGTCATCGCATTACTGACACTGAAAATTTACTTAGCCCTCGTTGTGACTCTGTTACTTCTAGTATTCCACTCACTATTGGAACCACAGATTCCATGACAAATGTTACACGAATGACAATCGATGAAAATTACGATGATTTTTGTAGTAGTAAAGTTACATCGGAGAGTAGTAATGACGTGTCATCAAGCATAAGTTCCGATGATAGCAATTCAAATCAATATCCACCTACCGCTGAAATGCGATGTGATAGTGCTGAAGGACTGTTAGAAGATGATCAAGCAATGGATGTTGATCAACACTGGCAGGTAAGCTACTTTTTTTAAAAGTATTTAATTGAAAGATTAATGTAAACATTTTCTTCTTTAAAGGTCTTATGGCAAAAACATTTTCAAGAGCAATATGCAATGCATTATAAAAAATATATTGAAGCTCATAAATTTTTCAATGAAAATCAAATGAGTAGTAGCCTTAAATCAGAGTCTGGATTTAATCAATCACGTTTACGTCATCACAAAACACTTCATCCACATAATCTTGGTCAAACGAAAAATCGAATTATTCGGAAGAGAAGAACAGGCGTCCGGAAAATGTTACCTCATTCCGAAAATCTTTCGGGACTTGTTTCAGAAATGTGTATTGAAGCTGAAGAAGGATCATCAAGTGAAAAAAATAAAAATCGAGATTCAAAGGAAAATGAGAACAATGATCACGAAGAGACATTTGAGTGTCCTGATTTAGCTGCATTCGGTTTACCAACATCATTTGGCAAAAAATCAGAAACCTTGAAAAATAACGACAAAAATGAGGAAGACGAAGATTCCGATCCCAATGACCGTTCAGTCACCGTAAAACGAGCCCATGAAAACGACGATGAAGTTTCACACCAAGAGCGGATTCGGTCGGCATTTGAGCTAATGGGTTATGCATTTGGCCCAACTGAGAATGTTCCATTGAATTTAAAAGGAGAAGTTACTTACAAGAAAAAACACATTCGTCTTCATAATCGAATGCTTAAAATGAAACATCAAAAACCAAAACACTTGTATTTTGATGATGATGGAAATGAAATCAGTTCTGTGAAAGGAACTGAAAAACTTGAACAAGAATCAGCAACATTGATCCATACATCATCTGACGATGATTCGCACAAAGCAATTCCACCGCAAACAACACGCCTTCCTAGTTCAGTGCTTTTACAAGGTGGCAATAATACTACAAAATTTAGTGATCCGTCATCTAGTCTCGAATTACAAGATTTAAATGCATCGTTGGAAATTGAAGAATATGACTCTATTGGTATTGATGTAACTGAAGATAAATTATTGCAAGAACAATCTGAAATAGTCGTTGTTGCAAATAAACGGGAAAAGAAAAAGAAACGTAAAACTAAATTTGCCACAATATTACCACCTGAAATCATTAATGATAAATCGTTACTTAAGTATTGGTACAAAAGATTTTCGTTATTTTCCAAATTCGATCAAGGCATTAAATTAGACAAAGAAAGCTGGTTTTCAGTTACTCCGGAAAAGGTGGCCATTCACACAGCGGAAAGAATGAAATGTGACATTATTGTTGATGCATTCTGTGGCTGTGGCGGGAATTCAATCCAATTTGCAATGACATGCAAAAAAGGTGAGCACTATTATTAGGTAAAAGACTCATTTTGTTAAAAAAAAAATTCTTTTAATTTTTCACAGTGATTGCCATCGATATTGACCCGAAAAAAATAGAAATGGCAAAACACAATGCAACAGTTTATGGGGTGTCAGATAATATAGAATTCATTATTGGGGACTTTTTATCCTTAGCTGATTCCATTAATGCAGATAATGTTTTTTTGAGTCCACCATGGGGAGGACCACAATACATGAAAGTAAGACAGTTAAAAATAAAAATAATAAATTTGAATAATTTTGAACATTATTCGTTTAAATGTAGGACGAAATTTACGATGTGGAAAAATCGTTAATTCCAGTTCCAGGATCTCAGTTAGTTGAAAAGAGTCGAGTTATATCACAAAACATAGCTATTTTCTTGCCTCGTAACTCGAATACACAACAGGTATGATATTTTAAACCTACTACAAAATTTTATCGGATTTAATTTTCATTTTTATTTCATCTATAGCTGGCTCTGTATGCTGGACCAGGAAATTCCGTTGAAATTGAGCAAAACTTTCTTGATCGAAAATTAATCGCTTTGACCGCTTATTATGGAGACTTGATCAACAATCAATAAATAAAAAAATAAATCTGTTAACATTCACAACATTAATCACAATGCACATTTGCATTTGCAAAAGTTGAAATTTATACTTAAACATTTTTATTATTTGAAAAAAAATGTATCAAAATTTATGATACTTAAGAATGCTCATGCAAAACTTAGAGAATAATTTTAATAGTTCAATTGTATTAAATTATGACTACAAATTGACGATTTTAATTTTTTTTAAAGTCAGGATTGATTTGTAAACGATTAGCAAATAATTTATAGAAATAATTGACGATTAACTGGTAGTTAAAAGAACAATAAATTATATTATAAGTGTGCATATGCTATTACGATAATTTGCTTTTTACGATGGCCGAGAAACAAAAAAAAAAAAATCATAAAGGGCTTTCAAAAGTTTCTGACAACCTTCATATTTTAAATCATTAAAATTAGAGTGCTTTTTTATCTAGAAATATACTTTTTGCGATCAATTAAGAAATAAAATAAAAGATTTTTATTGAATTTATGAGAATTGTCATTTTTAATTTTACTTTTATTCTAATCCCTCATCTCACCCTCTTCATGATCTTCCGTCCCTCGAATATACAAAACATTATTACACCGAATGAGAACTTCACCCAAATGTCCGGTTGCCGATCCATCTACATATTCTTCAGTGTTGGCTAATTGCATGTTCATGTATCCATCGACTGAAACAAGAAATCCTTTATATTCGTGACCCCATTTCAATTTGATAACCACTGGTTTTCCCGTCAGTCCATTCAAAAATGGTTTTGGATTAATTGGCATTGACATGATTGAGAAGCTGAAAAGTGAGGAGGTTATAATGAAGTTATAAATTAAATACGATTTATTTGAATGTGTTTTTTTGTGGAGAGTACACACTTTGTATTGAAATTATCTTTGGAATGAGTTTTAACCACTTAAAATATGAAAATAATGATGCTTTTGATTTAAGTTTGAATAAGACAAAACGATTTGAATTGTTTGTATCGCTTTTGTAGAGGTTTTCTTATGCAAATAAAAAATACGCCTTTGGAGATCATTTATCAAAGTCCGTTACACAGTTCAACAATAGTGCTCAGGAAATTATGCTTTTTTCCAATGCCAACAGAGCTGACATATACACATAAAAAAAATGTAGATCTAGTCACATGTCGAAGACCATTGTGTGTGTACTTTGGAATATTTCAGTAATGCTCATTGAAATCTGTTTAACGCAAATTATTAAAAAAGCGCTTGCTGACTTGTTTTTAAAATTACTTTAAATTATTTTTGTCATAGTTGGATAGTGTTTGGCATCTGTTTAGACACATACATCTATAGATAGAATTACACTGTACTGGTGTGTAAGTGACAGCAGTCAAAAATAAGAAAAAAAACCGAATAATTTTCTTCGGGGTTTCTTGCAATTTTCAAAGTGTTTTAATGCGAAATTTGCATCAGTAAGAAGTGTCAGTCGAGGATGTATCGATACATAGTTGCGAGAAGTTGTGGAAAAGTGTATACGGTAATGAAAGCAAAATAAAATATCTTTATCACAAAAAAAATTCAATGTCAATTTAAGTTGTAGTGTGACATAACACTTTTATTTGTGTACTTATTTACCTCTCCTTGATTAATTTTTATTTTGCTGTATTTAAAGCTTTCGAATGTAAGTACTTTGAATGGTAGACGCTTGGCACACAGAGCTTACTCAAGTGGAAAACTCCCTCAATTTCAAGAGGCTGGATTCGGAAAAATCCTCGTTATTTTAACACCTTTTGCTGTTGGTGGTGGAGTTGCGGCCTATGCAAGGTAACGATAAGCAAAATTTCAATTAAAAAGATAATTATTTTAATATTACACTTATAGTTATGATAAGGAGTTTCGAAAACTTGTAGAGGACAATGTTCCAGGAGCCGACAAGGCATTGAAAATATTGCTACAAGAAGAAAAACCATTAGAAGATCTTTCGAAAAAAGTTAGTGAATATACTTCGGTTGTAACGGGATTTTTTGGTGGAAGTGATTCTGTGAAAGAAGAGCCAAAACCAGTGAAAAGTAAAAACATTAGGCCTTAAAACAAAAAATTCACTTATTAAAATTGAAATTATATTTGCAGAAGAACCATACAAACCACCTGTCACCTCAACACCACCATTAACTAAACCAACACAAAAGCCAGTCGAGTCAAGTGTCCCTGCACCACCATTGGCAAAACCAACTTCGACTGCAAAACCAACTAAAAAAGAAGAACCTAAAGCTGAAATTCCAAAACCACAACCACCAGCTCCTTTACCTCGTGATGTAAGTGAATTGGAAAAATTAGCCGAGTCAGCAGCAAATACTGCAATTAAACATTATCAAAATGCTGTGCAAATTCTTCAAGGGTAAAAAAATGAAAATGTTGAAATGAAAAATAGGAAAAAATAATTAAAATTAACTTTTTTTTGCATAAACAGTTACAATGAAGATGTCAAACGCATTGTTGAAGATGCTCATGAAAAAATTGATCATTCATCGTGGGTCATTTTGAAAAACAAAACTAGCGCACGTGATTCTGCAGTTAAAGCTGCTGAGTCTGCTGCTAATGAAGCAAAACAAGCAATCGGTAAATGACTTTAATTGTAAAAATTGCCCTTTAGATGTAACGTTATTTCCACATTTACAGAAAATATCGAAAAGTCATTGTACAAAGTTGACTCTAAGGTTCCTGCTGAAGCTAAAGAGGTGCTTAAAAATAAAGTTCGTAATTACATTGATAGTCTCGAGGTGGCAAAAAAAGAAGTTTATAATGCAATTGAAAGCTCCGATTTGACAGAAAAATATTGGAGGAATATTGAAACAGCTCGTAATCACTTTATCAAAGATATAGAAGATTTATTTCCAAATGTTAATTTTGCCCAAAAGAAACTCGAGCTTACAAAAGATGAAATCGATCTATTCCTTGTTTTGGCACACTCAAAAGTTGTAGCACTTCAGAAGGAGTTGCAAAAAATATCAACTGAAGGTGATTTGCGATTGAGACGTGCTATTGATGCGATACGAGGAGGTGGAGAAGGATCTTCAGATGCTGTCAGAGCTCAGGTGCAATATGAAATGGAAAAGTTGAAACGTGAAATTGAATTGGAAAATCAAAGCAAAATGTTGAAAATTCGATATGAAGCTGAGAAAGAGTTGAGAAATTCATTGAAGAAGCAAGCAGAGGCACATTTGGATCATGTTAAAGAGGCTCTCGAGGTGAAGGAAATTGAAATGCGTCGAAAGTTTCAACGGGAATTGGAGGAAAAGTTATCAAATGAAAATGCAAACTATAAACAACAATTGGCTACAATGATTGGAAAAATAAAGGGAATGGATGATGCTTTAAAAGGTAAGAAATTAATGTTTGTAATGCTGTGTTCACATTTAAATTTGGATTTTTGATCATGCACTCACACACAACTTCAATTTCATTGATTAGAAGTTGAAGAGGAGATGACAGGTATTTTTTTTTTCTTCTGCATGTTCATTTTTACTAAAAAACTTGCATTATTCTTAATATTAAATAATTTTTTTTTAAAATATTTCAGCTCGCGCTGATTCTGAACGAAGTGCCCACCAAGCCCAAAATTTGTGGGGCGCTTGTCAAGCCTTGTGGTCATCAGTTCGTGCAGGACAACCTGGTGTCTCTTGGAAAGAGAAACTTCGTCCTCTTTCACATGAGATTAAAGCAGTTGCTGTTGCAGCTGAAGGTGATGAATTAGTTGCGGTTGTCCTTAAAGGATTACCCGAAGAAGCAATTAAAAGAGGAGTGTATCCCGAAGATGCTCTAAGAGAACGTTTTATTAAAGTCAACAAAGTTGCACATCGATTAGCCATGGTCCCAGAAGGAGGTGCTCGATTACCTGTCTACCTCTTGTCATTTTTACAGTCAATGTTAATTATTAATCCATCAAATGCTATTACAAAAGATGAGTTACAAGATAAACCAGTGGACTTTAGTCAATTTGATAACTTTGATATTTTGAATAGAGCAAAATATTGGCTAGAACGTGGTGACTTAACTCAGGCTCTAAAATACATGAACTTGCTTAAAGGAGCTTCACGTACAGTATCCGAAGAATGGATGAAGGAAGCACGATTATTGTTGGAAACACAACAAGCTGCCAATACATTAATGGCTCATGCTGGTGCAAATAGTCTTCGGTATTTGTAAGATTCCAATTGTTTGTAATTTTTTTTGTTAAAAATTTTTCTTTGAGCATACCAACACCACACTCTTTAAAGTTGACTGTTATATGTACCTAACATTTTAATAAATTTAACGAACTTTTGCTTTAAATCCTGAGTAATCTTTCTGATCAAATAAAAAAAAAAAACTAATTTAAAATGATTGATTCAATAAAGAAATATATGAAAAATAATGGAACATAATGACGATGGTTTTTTTATTTACTCAATTCAAAGAAAAATTTTAACGGCCAGAAATTCAAAGATGACAAAACTTGTGGCATCCGTTTAAATGACAGCTGTCAAGAGAAATTTTTTTGCGTCATTTTGGGAAATTTCTCAATTGTTTTTCCAAAATTACATTAAATACGCATTGAAATTAAATAGTTTTATTATTTTGATTATTATAATTTGAATTAGATATCAAACAGTTGAAAGAACAGATAAATCCCAAAATGACTACAACCAAAACGGTGACACAAACAAAAGTTCAACCGCGTGCATATGGAAAAATTGTTTTGACCTTAGAAAACTGTATCTTACAAGATTTGGATAAACCCACACCATCTGAGGCAGATGGGTTAGATCGTGAAACTGAAACTGATTTGCGAATATTGGGATGTGAGTTGATCCAAACAGCAGGAATTCTTCTACGCTTGCCACAGGTAAACTCTTATTTGCAATAATTTTGTAAACGTTTTGGATACGCCATATTGAAAAAAATTGTATCTATGATGATGCAGTTTTTGGTATTAGAAATTCAACAGGAATAAAAAATTAATATATTTTTTTAATATGAATTTATAGGTTGCGATGGCTACGGGTCAGGTACTTTTTCAACGATTCTTTTATTCAAAGTCATTCGTAAGACATAGTATGGAGGCAACAGCTATGAGTTGTATTTGTTTGGCTTCGAAAATTGAGGAAGCTCCTAGGAGAGTTCGTGATGTTATAAATGTATTTCATCACATCAAACAAGTTCGAGCTTCAAAGTGAGTATCTGACTTGTGTGATAAGGAATTCCCTTATCAAATTTTGTATGAACAAAATTGATTAATCTTTTTTCACTATCAGTTTTGTAGGTAAGACGCATTCAAAAATGTGTGCAAAGATGTATGGGGGCTGAGTTATATCGGCTCAACCAGATATAAAATTTCACATAAAAATAAGATTATGAACCGTGTTAAATGAAAAAAAAACAAAAGACCCCAACTACTACTGTACCTGTGTATGGAGCATAAAAGAAACGTATGAATCGTGTGAATCAAGAGTTTCGGAAATTTTTATTTAAAAAATCGTTAAGGTAAATAACTTTCATTCTAAATTATAAAAAGACCAAATACGATTCTTTTACGCTTAATACATAGGACGTAAGTATTTTTCTTCCAAAGTAAGGGGTGCATAATATTTTGTTTATATTTTTAACATTCAATGAAAAATTATTTAAAATATTTTAAGACTCCTTTTTTAGCCAATTATGTATGAATATCTTGTTAGTTGTTGTTTATGATTGTCACATAAGTTGCAACATCGACGTGTTGGCACCTGATAGTCAAGTTGACAAGAGTGAAATGATACAAATGTAATCTTATGCTTTGTAACAAATTAAAATTACGTTCAACTATCATCATTTTGTGGAATAAGTCACAAAATATCAACGCCAATCGTTTTGTTAGATAATTACATGGTTTTTGAGTAACTGAGGTCCCATCATCATTGACCCACACACAACTAATAGTGAAAAAACGCTCCATCATTTGATTGACTTTTATTGATTATTTTTATTACATTTTTATCATTTCAGACCTTTGACTCCTGTAATATTAGATCAAAATTATATAAATCTTAAATCACAAGTAATTAAAGCAGAACGACGTGTTTTAAAGGAATTGGGTTTTTGTGTACATGTTAAACATCCACACAAATTAATTGTTATGTACTTGAAATATTTGGAATTTGAGCAACATCAGCAAATGATGCAAATGGCGTGGAATTTCATGAATGATTCATTCCGAACTGATGCTTTTGTACGATATCAGCCTGAAAAAATTGCATGTGCTTGTATATATCTTACAGCACGAAAACTTGGCATACCATTGCCTAATAATCCGCCATGGTATGGTGTATTTAAGACAACTGAATCTGAAATAATTGATATTTGTTATCGAATACTTGCATTGTATAAGAGGACAAAACCTCAAATTGAAAAGCTTGAAGAATCAGTTGAACAATTAAAAGACGCGTATCAGGAACAGCGTAAAAAAGATAAACCAGGACAAAGCACACCACCTACAGTTGTTACAGTGGATCGAACAAATGGCTCACATAATGCATGGGGAGGCTTCATTTCAAGAGCACTACCTGTCACCGTTACATCTGAGAATGAAAAAGAGAAAAGTCCAACAAAGAAACAATCATCTAAATCTAGAAGTCGTAGTAGAAGTTCACAATCAAGGAGCCCACCGGACGATAAACATCATAGAAAAAGGTCACGTAATCGTGGTAGTAGGAGTCGGAGTAGATCAAGAACTCCAGTCAAAAAAAGTAAAAAGAGGAATTATTCTCGTTCTCGTTCAAGTTCAGCTTCACCCATACGATCCAAACACAAAAAGAGGTAATTTTAATTTAATGAATTTAATCCTTTGAATAAAAGCTAAAATGTTTTTTTTTTAATTTAATTTTTACAGTGATAAAAAATATGATAGACGATCCCGTAGTCCTGATCATGACCGTTACACCAACGGAGATAAGCGAGGTCGGTCTAGAGACAAATATGATCGTGATTATGACCGCAACTATCGATATGAAAAAAGTTATTCAAAAAGTAGCAGCTATAAAGAGTACAAAGATTATCGATCTCGTGATAAAGATCGACACAATAATGGAAAAGACAAATACCGAAATAATAGATCACATGATCGAAGGAGATAAAATGGTTTGGAAAAATGGGAAATTTTAAGGATATAAGTAGATCAATATTTTGTGACACATAGAAAAAAAGAATGTTGAATTCCTTTTTTTATACAAATATAAAAATTTATTAGATTTAGTGATAAAAAAATGTTAATTGTCTTTTAAGAAATGTGTCACATTTGATGTGTAATATTTTTCGGGTAACACTCATTTGGATGGTTAAAAAATTTAAGTAAGTGATAGTTGGCAAACAATTTTAAAAGAAAGCTGGCCAATAAAAAATATATGATTAAAAAAAATGTAAAACAATTTTATTTTTATTATTCGAAATTTATTGTATTTTAAATGACATTTGCTTCAAAGCAATTTTTCATTTTATTCTATTTTTTTTTAAAGAAATGAGAAATTCTTACCTTTGACCTTTAATAAAATTGAATTTTTATTCATTTTGATTTTCGATAGACTTTAAAAAACTTAAAAAAAAGGAGAATTTTGAGAGATATTTGAGAATTGAGACACCCTGCTTTAAATTCAATTCGATAATCGATTATGGTGTACAGTGTACAACCTTAGAGTGACGTTTGACAAACCGTGTTTAATAGAACATTTTTTCATACAAAAAGGATAAAAAATAACATTGAACACATGTGACGTTAAAAAAGTAAATAAAACTGTTTTTCCGTGGTATAAAATGGCTAATTTTGGATTTTATCCCTCAAATTCCAGTTCTTCAAGAAAAAATATGAAATTTACTGAGAAATTTCATAATGAAAATAATTTGTCATATGAGAATAAGTGGCTGTTTTTCCCTGTTGATCAGAAAAGTGAAAAAAACTTGCCATTCCTATTAAATTTAACAGATTCATTTGAAACAACTTCTAAAATATGTCAAAGGTTTAAAATTATCCCTGAAATTGAATTTATTGCCCTTGATACCTTGGAATCCTTATTAGAGTCATTTCTCTACGATTTATCAAAGGATATTGAAACCGAAATGAAAGGAGATCTTAAAGCAATTAACGGATGTTGGGAAGAAGCATCTCAAATATTTGAAAAGGATGTGCCTTTGATTATTTTACTGAATATCAGTTTGGCTGCTAAATATATCGACCGATCAACCCACTTTAATTTGGGTAAAGTTCTCGAACTGGTTCATCTAGTTTCCGATGAAAAATATGATATTACAAGCATCAAAGAACATGAAATGTGTTTATTTAAAAATATTGGGTTTAAAATATTTCGACCCGTGGCACTCCATTCAATGGAACAGATGATTAAATTGGTTTATAATGAAGAATTTTTGAACATTTCATTAGATGAATTTATAAAAGTTGGTCTATTGATGCTAAGATTTGCTTACATGGAGAAATATAAAATATACACAAGTCTTTTTAACGGAATATCAAATTCAAATACTTTCAAAACATTTACTAGAGATAAAGTCCTTTTGGCTGCTGCTGTGGTTTTTGCAAGTAAGTGATTTCAATTACTATGAAAATTATCATGAAAATAGTTTTGTTTTTTATTATCTAGCTTGCAACATGGTTTCAAGATCAGCTGTGTGGATAAAAGACGTCTTAAAACAATTATCTGACACGTGCGGTTTTCAAGAACAAGATATAATTTTCCTGAGTGAGAAAATTATGCTATTTGTTAAAGAATAATTGTATCATTGATCTTTAAAATTTTTTAGAAAATTATATCATGAAAGTAATTAATAAAAAAAAATATAATTTCAAATTTTTTCATGTTTTGTTGCAATGAATTGTGGTTTCACCAGTTGTGTTTGAGTTGTTTAACGTTAAAGAACCGAATTGACTACGTTCAACGCCCAAGGCATTAAAAGGGGGAACTTTAGAGTTTGGCAAGGGGTAGCCAAACCAAAAAGTTCACGTTTTTTTGTGAATTTTGTAAGAAAAATGCACTATTACAGACGGTTTGTCCGCCGTCACTTCGACACTCTGTTCCATATTTAGCTCAAAAACTCCAGAATGATGCAGGAGCTCATCAGGATTATTTATAACCTAGTAGTTTTGAGATTCGACTCATGAATTGAGCTCCAGAACCTGAAAAAGGTCAAAACTACAAATTTTTCGAAAATGGCCAAAAATATTTGGATATTTCAAAATTACGGATTTTTATTCAAATTAACACTATAATTACGAATCTCAAATCAGTCACGTTAAGGACGAATCTGGGTCTGAAAGTCCGCATCACATATTTTAAAATAAAAAATGAAAATAAAAGAAAAGTGATATCAACTTATTATTAAATAAGAACTTAGGATGCCTTTTATCAGTCTAAACCACAAGACTTCAAAAGATGAAGGAAAAAGACCGATTTTGGCTGTTTTAAATAAAAAAACCGTTATTTTTGGGAAGTGTGAGTACGAATTTTTATTTTGATGATTTTATATTAAAAGTTTGAGCAATTAATTCAAATGAATATTTGATTCTGAATAATTAAAGATGTTTCTTGAAACTTTAAAACATATTTTAATTATACCACTTTCACCTCAGCTTCACTAGCTAGCTGAAATTATCACAAAAAATGATACGTTACATTTTAGTTAATTGATAATAAGCACTAATTGAAGCTCTGTGAGCTTAACAATTTGTTGTTTTGTAAGCTGAACAATCATAACTAGCTTTGCAATCGTCTTTATATTGACATAAATCACATCGTTTACGTTTTCCAAAGTCAATTATAGGGGTGGAAGTTGCAGATTTAATTTGGAGGATATCTTTGATCATTGATCTTATTGTTGGTCTAGTAAGAAAATCAGTCATTATTTCGTCATTATCACTTGTTTCTTCACCATATTTTTGTTCAAAAAAATTTTTTTTGACGAAAACCCATCATTTGATAATGTAATTGTCCTTTTAAGAAAATTACGTAGAAGACGAAACTGGGTCTATCATACCCTGTCTCGTTTTTTTGTACAAAAAATACATCTACACACACGTGTATATATTACGATAATCAAGAAGATACTGAGGTGAGAACATGTGATAAGGATTTATTTAGATTTACTCACCATACCCATCGCTCAAGTTAAATGGACATTCAGACCCAGTTTCGTGATTATAGTGTTAAAAAAAATCAAAAAAACGAATCAAGTACTATCGAAATGCACTTTTCAAAACCGCCCAGTTGTTAGACTTTCTCATTTTTCTACCTTGCAATTTTTTTTGTCTATCAGAGTTTTGTAATAAAATTATGCACCCTTATGTAACGAAATTTTATTGCAATTGGAGCTTTCTAAAATCTAAAGTTTTTTTTTATAAATACATAATGTGTTTATTTAAGACCTTCATTTCATTCATTTCTTATTACACAAATTTTTATGCATCTATATCATTAAATGGCATATTCTATTAATGTAAAGATATTCCTGCTGATTTTTGTCACGACTATTGAAAGTAATACATAAGGACTTATATAGATCTTTTGATTATGAATGTTTGAATGTTTATAGAAATAATGTATGAGTGAGGGTGTTTTAATGTGTTTTTTTATATATATACGATTTTCCATTTTAAATGTGTATGTGTGAGGAAAATACATAAAATTTTATATTACATATGATTTTCCTTCGTATAGCTTCGTAGACAGACAACCCCTCTAAGTGGAAAACATTGAATTGTGTTTGTGATTCAATGTGCTTTTATTTGTGTGTTTGTGTTTCTGTTTATATGTAAGTCCTTGTATGAGCGGCATTTATTGTTGTTGTCAGGAGGAGCGCATACTGTGGAAATTATTGTAGCCATAGATTCAGAGTGAAGTTGTAGTGTTATTTTGACACGATATTATAGTTTGTCTAAGGATTTTTATATTCATATATTGGTGAAAATAGTGAAATTTTTTGATATTTTACGTTTACTGAGTAGTCTTTGTTTATCAACGCGAGCGATCAGTAGTAAAGGTCAACGAAGAGTGAAGGAAAATAACAAAAAAAAGAGAAAATTTTCAAAAGCTTTTGTTCTTCCATTTAGTTTTTATATTTTATATCCAAATACGTATTAACTTTGAAATGTTTCATGCGAATTTATAAGTTTTATTTGTATCTTTGCCAATTTTTTCCTTAAAAGAGTGGATTACATCCAAAAGAAACTTGAACTTCAATAAAAAATAACATAAAAAGAACTCATATAATAGAACAGACTCAATATAAATATTAATATCAAATTTACTTGTGAATAAAGTTAATAAAAATGAAAATTTCATTACAAAAATCAACAATTTAGTGAAAAATTGATATTCAAGTGCATTCAATAAACGCCTCTCATATATTTTGATAACATTCTGTGCTTTCAAAAAGTGTCAATTCTATGAAAACGCATCAAAAAAGTGAATAAATAAAATATTGCTATTAAACCAAATTTATAAAAAAAATCACTGTGCTTTTAAACTGGCTGAATTTACTTATATCATAGTTGTAACCTAATAATATCTTGCCATTTTATATAAAAAAAGGTAAGATACTATAATTGAATTTTGTTCTATAATTTAATTTTTTTTTGTCTCGCAACTATCATTGCATTTAACTACATTTTAATTTTTTTTTATATAACCTTTTTTGCTTGTAGGTTTTTATTTTTTTTTTAATAGTATAATCGTTATATTTAACAACACATTTAGTTAAACGTACAAAAATATCGATTTTTTTCTTCTGTTTTGGTAACTGATTGATATTCATAAATTGATGGTATTGATTGAGGTGAGGCGCAACTGAAAAATGTTTGTGAAAATGTGATTTGTATTTAATATTAAAACATGTTTTGTAACAAAGATATGCACTTATTACTAAATTAAAGAAGTGCTTTAAAGGAAATTAAGTAAAAGCATTCTATAAATGGATATCCTTTTTAAAGTATAGCATTAAACATTTTATAGAACAGGTAATATGAGAAGCAAATAAGTCGAATGCATCTAAAATATTTTTTTTAATTGCATTTAATAAGAAAAAAAATGCAATTAAATCACTTTAAGACTATCACTTTAAGGTTCTTTCCCAAGTTTTTTATTCGAACCTTTCACAATTCTTCAATGTTTGTCAATGTGAGGATCAATTTAAAATCGATCGAAGACTCAAACGTTTGAAGAGGAGTTTTAAATGCATTTCTTGAAATTGCCGGTATTGTGCTCGCTCTTGCTGTCGGCCAATCATTGAAAAATGACGTCAATCATTGAAAAACATCGCCAATCATTGAAAAATATATTCAATCATTGAAAAAAGTCGCCAATCATTAAAATAATTCGTCTTACCAAAATGGTCGACTTACTTAAATTGATACAAAATAAGGAAAAAAAAAACCAATTAACGGACTTTGACTCAAATCGAATATTCTGGTCACTCTTGTAGATATCTTTCAGCACTGAGGGCTGACTTACGGAACATTTTCAACCTACACTGTTTAAGCAAAATTATGAACCAAAAAAATTACAATGCAAAATACTATTTCATTCATTATTTATACATGATGTCATTATGTCGTTATAGTATTTTTGTTATATTTTCCGTCAATACTCAATTGAACAATGATTGTCTAAATTTGATGCTGATGTCTGTTACAATGATTTTTTTTTCATCAAAATAAAATGTCTGTAGAAGAAGAATAATATCATAACAAACTAAGTATGGAATTACGTAAAATTCAATTTAAGTAATAGGCTTTTGTTAAATAGTTTTTTTTTCTTGTTTATGAGTGCTTTTCTTTTATTACAATTAAAATGGATAAATTTGCAATTTCAACGGTTTCATAAAACATTTAATATTTTACCATACATCTTGATAAACAATGATAGAAAATAATAATAAGAATAAGAAAAATGTTACTAGACAAAAGAAATCATTACCTTAAGAGGTTCTATTGTTTTATTTATGACTAATGTAATTTTTTTTTTAATTTACATTCTTTTTCAGAATAAAATTTTTGTGAAAAATTTATGGCCAAAAACCTGTAGCTGAAATAAAAATTACATACTTGTCTAATCATATTTTTGTCGTTTCCCTTATTACATTAAATGCTATGTTGCTCGGTTTCCGAAAGCAAGATGAATCGACGAGCGGATTATAAAATTGCTGCACAAGACGATGTTGAGCTGGAACCATTAGGGGTGACTAAAGCAACACCAGAGCACAAAACAAATGGACTCAATAAATTTGGTAAGTTTTCTTATTTATTTCATACAAATGGCTTAAAAGCACAAATGCTTGATATAGAAGTAGTACCAAAAGTTTCAAGTGAAAAACAGCATTATTTTATTATGATTAAAATAAAGTCACATGCCACAAATGTTTTCCACATTGCATTACAACATGCACAGTGGAACAACTCAACGTGCAAAAATTTATATTTAACACTCAACAAGGAGTTTGGGGTCTTCAAGACTCATCGACTTTCAAAAAACTGGCGGAGAATGCAAATTCTCTTTAAAAATATTGTTTCCTTTATAGAAAATAATGAAAAAAAATTAAAACCAACCATGAAAATTAAGTGAATCCTTTTCATTTATTTTATTCTAATCAAGGAATTTTGAGAGAACATTCTTTTTCTAAGTTTTTTTTATTATTTTCTGTAGTCTGGGTGTTAAAAACGCATAAACTGCTCTAAGATCCGAATTTTTTTGTACTCCCAAAGGTGCTCTTAATAATTGTAATTAGAATAGTATTGTTACATCGAAAGCGATGCCATTGCTATTGATTTTAAGGGTCTTAGAAAGTCAGAAACCAGGCATTCAAAATTCCCACAGATGGTAACAACATCAAATAAGTTTCTCAAATTATTGCATTAGTCCTTGATATTGATATTGAATTCAAGGATGTCTGTTATTGCATTTATGTTATTCGAATGCGAAGAGAACAGTGTGGAAACATAATAAAGATAAAATTTTCAGCAAAATAATAATAATAAAACAAAATTTTTCTCTTACCTTTTCGTTGCCAACAAAATAAAAGCAGAATAAAATGTGCTAAAAAAACATACAATATAGAACATAAAATGAAAATTTCTTCTGTGATTCAATTTTGATGAAAACAATCTGCTTTGCTTTGCTCAATTTTTTTATTATTATATCAGAGTTGTGAGGGTATTAAATGAATAATTGATATAACAAAAAAAAATATACATATGTGAAATATTATAAGCTTATTGAAGGTCTGAATTGTGGGCAAAAAAATGGAAATTTAGAAATTTGAATTTTCATCGAAATTACCTTACAGCCAGTGGCGGATTGTCCATACAGAACGGCCGCAGTCGATCGTATTATAAAAGTTAAGTTTAGCGTGAATTTAAAAAAAAATCATACAGAATGCCACGGACGTTGATAATTTTCAATCCGCCCCTGCTTACAGCACAAAATAACTAGACTGGTCTGAAATCATTTTATTTAAAATTGATTTTCGGCATAAATGCTGAAGTTTAAAAACTAATTTCAAGTACATCATTGACATATATTCAGATTATAATGAAAAAAAATTAAAAAAACGTCAGTACGTGCTTTTCTCGCATTTTTCAAATCATCCAAATTTTTTTTCTTTTTCACTTTCATCATATTTCACAATACATTTTCATTTCTATGAACATATGCGCGACAAAATACGATGATTAAATGACACTGTTTTCTTATGTAAATATAATACAACAAAGTAAATACTATAAAATCTGCATAAGTGTCCCTTTTTGCAATAGACATACAAAAAAAAAAATGAAATTTTATTTTTTACAATGGTTGTGGAAAACAAAGACAACGTATATTTAGGTCGGTAAGTTATTAAGTCAACCACTTGTTTCCTATAGGCTTTGTAAGAAATACGAGTATGCGAATGCGTTTCATTCAATTTAAATTTCTAGACGTTGTTGTTGTTGTTGTAGCGACTAGCCATTCGTCAATTCTCCGTTTCAAGGCCCAGGAAGACTGCAACTTCTCTTGGTTGGAGCCATAAATCTCTGGTTGTCAAGTTTGTAAAGTTATTTGGACACTCAAAGAGATGTGTCACGTCATGTGGGGTGCCATTACATAAGGGGCACTTATCGTCTATAGAATTGTCGATCCGATTCATGTAGTGATTCGTGATTTTTGAGTACCCTGACCTTAGTTGAGCCAGAGTAGCTCTTGTTTTCCTTGGCAGTTTTTCTTCCATAGACGACACTTCTGGTGGGGTTTGTCCCAGGACTTTGTTTGCTGCGTAATGTTGTACTGCATCAGATACCGAGTTAGTGTGTATTGTTTTTAAAGCAGCGCGGTATTGATGCTCGTCGTTGATGTTTGAGGATGTTTGTTGTAGGACAGTTCTGATTTCGGGGAGGTGTTGTTTTGCTGTCTTTCTGATGTTACGATGTGGAGCGTTGGTGCACATCAGGTTCGAACTTGGATGCACTTGTTTATGACATCCTAATAAAAATTGTTTTGTAAGCATTGTATTGTGGCATTTCACTGGAAGGATTTTTGTTTCGGTGTGGAGGTGGTCTTGGTGGGATGCCAGATGACATCCGGTAGCTATACGAAGCGCAGCATTTTGCGTTGCTTGTAGATTTTTCCAATGGGTTTCAGCTAATTGAGGTGACCAGATGGGGGCAGCATAATTGATAATTGGGCGTCCAAACGCTTTATATGCAGTGACTATGGTGTTCTTGTCTTGTCCCCAGGTGCTACCTGAGATTGCTTTCAGAGCGTTGTTACGTGTCTTCAGTCTTGCATTTATGGATTTTGCGTGAGCATTGAATGAGAGGAGTGGGTCAAAAATTACACCAAGGATCTTCGGGTGCTTGACCGTCGGGATGATGCAATTGTTTATTCTCACACCTGGCTCATAGTTGACTTCCTTAGTCCACGTAGTGAAAATGGTTACAGTCGATTTTTCACTAGAGAGAAGAAGTTTCTTATCGAATAGCCAGTTGTACAGGATATCCAGATAATTGTTTAAAGCGTCACACATTTTATCCAGGTCAGTACCCGTCGCGAGTACTGTACAATCATCGGCATAAGCGACTAGTGTTAGTTCAGGTGGCGGTTGAGGTATTTTACTGATGTAGAGACTGAAAAGGGAGGGAGAAAGGACGCTCCCTTGGGGAACACCTTGTTTCATTGTTCTACGTGTAGATGTCTTTCCACGGAATTCAACATAGGTTTCCCTGCCACGTAAGTAACCACATTGCCATTTTTTGATTATGTCAGGCAAATCTGTATCGTATATCTCTTCCAACAGTTGAGCGTGAGAAACGGTATCAAACGCTTTACGAAGGTCTAGCGCGACTAGGATGGTTCTGGCGCATGGCCTCTTCTGGTTCAGACCGTTACTTATTTGATCTTGAATTTGGTGTAACGCAGTTGTTGTACTGTGGTGTTTCCTGAAACCGTGTTGGTGAGTTGACGGTGTGAAGGCAGTGGTCAGGTAGGGGAGTAGTAGAGCTTCCAGTAGTTTCGCTATTGGCGATATAATTGATATAGGCCTATATGAACCTGATTGATCTTGAGGTTTACCAGGCTTCAACAATGGTATCACCTTGGCCACTTTCCAAATTTTTGGAGTTTGGAGGAGATGGAGGGACGTGTTAAGCATTGTTGTGAGGAAGTTAATGCCTGATGGGCCTATATGTTTCAGCATGATGGGAGATATTCCGTCGGGACCAATGGCTTTAGATGATTTCATTCTTTTAAGTTCACGAGTCACGTCATCATTCGTGAAAACTATTTGGTCGTCGTTGTTATTCTTCCTTAATTTCTTCATTTTACGTACTACAATGCGATTCAAACAATCATGTTTCGCAGGTTTTTCCGTAAATTGCGAGTTGAACAATTTAGCGCACTTTTTATCGGAAGGGACGTTGTTAAATGAGATCATGGTGTTTTCCGATTGTTTCTGAGGGTTGTTTAGGCCTTTTATGACCTTCCAAAGGTTATTTTGACCGGAATTAAATGCTGATTTTTCGACGTGTTCATGCCACTTCTTTTGCTTGTGTTCCGCTACTAATTCGTTTATTTGATTGTTAAGTGAATTAATGGTGGGATTTGCGGGATCACGTATTCGAAGTTCATCTCTTTGGTCAGCGAGGATGGCCGCTGATGTAGGAAAGTTTGGTCTAATCGTGGGGATTCTACCTGCAGGTATGAAGCGTTTTCCTGCTTTCTTCAAAATTGAAGAGAAAATTTTCTCGGCTGAGAAAACGTCACATGGAAGGTGTTTAGTACTGAATTGTGATTCTGTGAAAGTTTCATAATTTCCCCAGTCTGCTTTCGAGAAATTCACAAACGTTTGTTTTCTTGCTTCAACTTTGTCTATAGTCCTACCGAGAGTGACGGTTATGGGTAGATGATCCGAGCCTAGAGCGGTTTCCACTTTCCAGTTGGTGGACGGGAAAAGCGAGGAGCTTGCTAGCGATACGTCAGGTGATGAAAACGTGTTCTGAGC
Source organism: Culicoides sonorensis (assembly GCA_900002565.1). Lineage (NCBI taxonomy): Eukaryota > Metazoa > Arthropoda > Insecta > Diptera > Ceratopogonidae > Culicoides > Culicoides sonorensis. The sequence continues at coordinate 46,817 of LN483573.1, read as the reverse complement.
TTGACGCGTATGGGTGTTTTCGTTCAAGACGCCAAAGTTAGATGCGTCAATTTGTTCGGCAATGACTTCGCCACGACTGTCGTTATTGATACACGAAAACCAGAGATCATTATGAGCGTTTATATCTCCTAGAATGAGGCAGTCATGGATGTTTAGGAGATGTTCCAAAGAGGCTGTGTATCCTGACTCACAGCTACTTGTAGGGGGAATGTATATGTTGATTATGGTGATCTCTGAGTTGCCTGATTTGATCACAATTCCCATTTGCTCAAGATGTGTGTCTGGCGTTTGTGTGAGTGGAAGAGTTGCTGGTCTATATGTTAACGAGTCGTGAATAATGAATGCGAGGCCACCACCTTTGTTTACACCCCTATCTTGTCTCACGATTGAAAAACGACCATTATTCGTGAGTTTGGAGCGATGTGTTAACTTTGTTTCTTGGATGGCTGCTAGCAAAATGTCATTATCGTCCATGTACTTGACAATCTCGTCGATTTTGTTGTTTATGCCGTTGCAGTTGAATTGGAGAATTCTGACGACTGCAGGCTGGAAGGTGTTGTTCACATTATTACTAGAGTTGACTAGGATGTTATTTGAATTTATTTGTGGTGTGTTGACTAGATTCGTGTTATTATGATCACAGCATGATGCGATGAATTGACTAGACCATTCCAGGTGCGATTTGAGTGTTGTACATTTCCTCAAGTGGCACCAATTTTTACAGCCATTACATTGAACTGACGTCATGTTATTCCTTAAAACTAACATACATACTGAACAATACCAGGTGGTGTTGTTGGGTCCAGGATTTAATTCAATGCCGGCGATTTGTAGAAGTTTGCGGAGCAGGGAAGCCGGAATTTGCTGCTCCGTGGCCGAAAAAGCGGAGAATGGACGGTGGTGTCGAGTGTTGTGAACAGACTTTGACCGGAAAACCCGGATACTTCTGGGACGAAAACCCATCTGTTCTGAGAAGCATTTCTAGACGTAATTGTGCATGCTTGTTAGCAATTTATGAAAAGAGGATTATTGTGACACATGTAAAAAAAATATCAATGATTGCCTTTATGTAATATTTACTGTCTGTCTTTTCCATGGAAATTCTCATGAGGATAGTGTGATTATTTTAATTAGCAAAGCATGCGTGCAGTTTAATTAAGTGCCCAAAAAGATTTTTGTTATTTTTATTATGGTTATAGTTGTGTAAGCTTTTGTATGCGTTCATGTTAATTGAAGGGTTACAAAAAACAGGTATGATTCCTATTTTCTAAGAATAATTTTGAGGTGATAATAAAAAAATTGTCCCCTTAAAATGTTAACGGTGACAAAGAATAATTTTTATGATGACTCACCTACAATTATTTGAGAAACACAACATCTGCTCTCTCATGGTTTTTCTTCTTATATGCCAAATGCATTTCAATTTTTCAAGTAAAAAGTTTTGATAATCTCATTTTCCTTCCTTATAATATTTTATTTCCTTTTTTTGTTAAAGTCGGGAGAGTTTCGTTAAGTTATTTGATAAGGGTAAACAAAAAATATAACAAGTAAGTTGAATAGAATCACACAAAACATTAAAATAAAATAATCATTGGGGAGATGCTGTAGTTTTTTTTTATATGAATCAAAAGCTTTTTCTAACATTTCCGACCATATTTGTTTAGAAATTTCCTTTACAATGTACATTTCACAATGTATATACTAAATATTTGTAATCATAAAATCATCACTGTTCTAAAAAGCATCACAATGCGCAATATATAAAATAAAATACATTAAAAGAAAAATAAAAGGGGGAGACAAAATATACTTTTTACACATTAATGTAGAATAAGTTTCTAAAATACCGGCAGAGACATTACAGCAAAGGCATTTTAAATAGCCAAAAGTTTTATTGAAGTTTTTCAAAAAATACTTATTTTATTTTTAAATTTTAAAGGAAATTTTCATAAAAAGGCATTACATTACAGCGATGATTAACATGAAATTGAAAAAAATTCATAATGATTATTGACTAATGTTTTTGAAAATGAAGAGAATGATTGTAGAAAATTCAAAAGGGAGAAGTCAATAAACATGAAATTCATCATTTAATCACCGGATATTCGGTGTCCAATTACTTTGTGTTATTATTTTTTAAAAACTGAAATTTAACTTCAGAAACTTCAATTTACTTACCAATATGTTAAATGTCATGGATATAATTGTACTTTAATATTCCCTTTACGCGGATTTAACTTTTAACGAAAGAGAAAGTCAAAAGAAAACAGGGGAAACTTATGAAATAGGTTTATGTGTGTATGAATAGATAAAACTAAGATATTTTTAACAACTGAATGGCTTTTAAAGTGCATTTGGATGGGTGTAGATTAAATTAGATATGAACAAGCTCCACCGCGGACCTAATGGTCCTATTGTGTTCATTTTACTTCCACTGAAGCTTCCATAGTAAGCGCTTTTTATCGTTGGACCTAAGATTTATACTGGCAGTCGTCTTCAGGTTTTATTAAGCGCCCTTAAAAATCCCAGGAGGACTTTTATGTATTCTTAGTAAAACATGGGCACATTTGGAACTCGAAAAACACAAATTAATTTTCATGCCCGGGACTGGATTCAAACCTCTGTCGTAGGATTCTTACCAATCATACCAGCTGGATGGGTGTAAAAGTGTATGTTTTTATATGAAAAATATTTTGATAGAAAAAGGAATAGGATAACGCATGAAACGTAACTTTTTGTTAATATGGGAAATTCATGATATGTTAAGGCAAGATCGATAGAACGCATCTTCATTCAGTTATTATCCGGGCAACAGCGTGTATTTTAATCCTTTTAATAGATGAAAAAAACTTGAATCCAATTATAATACTATTCAAATTTAAATTGCACAATAAAAAAAATAAATGTATGTTCAATGCAAAAAAATTTATTCTTCGAGCATGATAAAATAAAAACAAGCCCAAATATTATTAAGAGTGATTATGTGTTGGTTTTCATCATTCTTGTGTGGTTCCGTTATAGTGATATCTAATTTTTTTTTATATAAACACATAAAAATCTATCTCTCTTTAAAAGTATCATAGACACATATTTTCCTGTCAGTTCTTAGTAATAAATAAAAAAATAGGGGAGATTTATGAATTCCAATCTTCTGATATAAAAAAAAATTATTGTAGACCTGTATGAGAGATCCCACATCGTACGCATGTGCACCCCCCTAAATCATATGCATGATGGAAATTTGCAGTGTTACCATGTTCATATTTGCTCCATTAAGGATACTATACAAAAATTTCCACTGCAAACATTTAGTCCGTCCGTGAGAATTCAATAAAACTGAACAAATTCTTGCGTCCTTCAGATAAGAAAATCTAAAAAAATTGTCAAAAAAACAGGGAAAATTGTAAAAATTAGTGTCAAAATACATAACATTACATTTAATTTTATTTATTGCTTGTAAAACATTAAAAACTTTCTTTTTAATTGAGTGAATAAGTTAAAATATAATAATTTTTCTTACTATCTATACGTACACATACACATGTGTGACACACATAATTTGATAGCGAAAAATAATTTCAAGTTACAGATTCAATATCATTTTCAATAAATATTTTCAAAATGTTTTAATAAAATTGAATTGAAAGCAAATAAATATGTTAATTTAAATATGATGAATGAAAGAAAATTATAATTTAAATCAGAAAACTGTCAAATTGTATACACGTATACACATTCATACAGATTTATTTTATTGGAAAACAGACAAATGTAACAAAAAAAAAAATAACATAAAAAAAGGAAAACAGAGAAAACAAGGATACCATCATTATACAGAATACAGTAGCATATCATCAATGAGATATAGTCAAACATTTATATTATAAGAACACTTCAAAAGTGTGTGAATCGTCAACAAAAAATAATAGTCACACATATTTCAGTGAACATTTTTTTTCTTTTAAACTTAAAAAGTGAGAAGGGAAATTACTTTAAAATGAGAAAGATTCACTAAATGTAAAAGATAATTAAAATTAATTGATAATACCCATAATAAAAATTTACATCCGATCCAAAATAGTCGACAGTAGTGTGTAAACAAATAATAATTAATAACATACAAATAATATAAAATGAAATTACCGCCCGTCACAACCCCAAATTTAATAACGTCCATACTTACGTTGAAAATGTATTCAAATACATTTCATTGTGTTTCATATCATGTGAGAGATTAATTATATGGTTTAGTGTTTGGACCGTTTTTATTAAATTCTAAAAGGAAAAGAAGTTGATTTACAACAGCTGGTGAAATAAATAATTATATTTTTTTTTGCTTTAAATCAACTGTGCAGAGGTGTTTAAAAGAAACTTAAACAAATCAAACTCACAAATCATATCTCAATATAAATTATTTTCTTTAAATCTATGAAGAGAAAATAAATTGTGTAATAAAAAGAGCAATATTCGAAATGATAATAAAAGAAATACGATATTTTGCTCAAAATATTATTAAACTTGTTTAGTTTAGAATAAGGCTTTATCATATGACACACAACATGAGTTCATAAAGAAATTTGAAACTGTCTATAAAAAGTATTAAGATTCAGAGTGGAGAAGTGATTTATTATGTATTGATATGAAGAAAAAAAACTAACATCGTGTGAAATATGAGAAGAAAATTTATAAAGTAAATTTTATTGATCATTTAATATGAATTATAAATATTTAATCGATGATAAAAGGAAAGAAGCAACAAATAGAGAACCAATGTTGCTCTCATGAGACAATTAAATTTATATAAATTGTGTGATGATAAAATTATCTATCATTATAAATAAAAAGTGGTTTAACGTAAAATTATATAAAAATAAAAGCGATTGAATTACCGAATAAAAAAAAGTGAGACAGAAAAACTAATGCAATAACCTACTTTAATTCATATTATGAGGACATTTTGATGTTGTTACACCACCTGTGTGTGTGTGTGTGTTTGAAAATATAAATTCAAAAATATAATCATAATGTTATTGATAAAATAAGTGGCTCAACGTAACTAGAAAAAAAAATAGTTTGCTGCAGTTATATGTCTTCATACTTGTAGTATGTTTATTTCATTCAAAACTTAATTCATTCACAAAATAAATATACAAATGTTATAAAAATAAAAAAAAAATTAGTTGCACCAAAAAAAACACAAATAAAATACAAGGCAATATTGTTAAATGAAATAAAAATAATAATAAAATTATATAAATTGTATTTGAAAGTGTGGCATTTATAAAATTGTCAAAATTTAAAATAAATTTTTGCGAAAAGAAATTTGTGATTCTAACAATTAGATCGTATTGGCAGGGAATCGAAGGAACGAGGGCCCCGTTAAGTTATCTGTGGTCGGAGGCGGTGGCCCTGGCTCATCAATTTGGCGAAGAGAACGTGTAGTTATGGGGGATGCAGATACAGATGATGTTGCCTTTCTTACAGGTAGAAAATTATCACGTATGTATCACACATCAAGAATAAGTGCATCAGTTGCAATTTAGAGCTTATGTAGATTTGCGTGATTTAAACGAATAAATTAATTTTATTTTAGAAATAACTAGTTGAGATTGGTAATTTTTTTTATTTTGACAATTTCTTATTAGAAAATCAATTTTGGTTTTTTAGTATATGCTATTATTTTATTATTTTGGCATTCATACTTATTGGCATGGAAATATTTAGCAGCTAGCAAAAAAAAGTATATTACATAAAGGATTTTCGAGACTTCCATATCGAATTATTACTAAATACATAAAATTTTGGATTTCTATGTTATCATTAGGGTTCACTAAAATATGTACGATAAAACTCATTTTATGTACATAAAATATGTATTTGAAACACAAAAATATTTGCTCAAACATGTATTTATTCACAAATATGTATTTATATTTATTTAAAAAATATCAAGTTTTAGCATACTTTAAGGAAAAAAATGCATAGAACATTATATTAATTATTAGGAAGTAAAAATTTGTTGCATATTGAGTTTTGAACAAAAAGTTCTTCTACGATTTATTCTTTAGGTAAAAGTGAATACTTTCATATAAAAATTTTATAGGAGAGTCAAAACAAAATAAGTATAAGTGCTACAATATATACAGAAATCTTGTACGAGAATGAAAAAAACGCGATTTTTTTAAAAAGTTTAGCTCATAATTTTTTAGTTTTTGGTTTAAATTCAAAAACGATTCAACTGTTTGCTATAAAACACGTTGAATTTAGATTCTAAAAAAGATTGGCAAAGAAATTTTTTTATTTGAACGTGAAAAGTGACCTCAAAGTACGTGTTGCGTTGACGCAACGGATGACGCGAATGAGTTAAATGCTTTTTGATATTTTCAAATGTGATAAGTTGAAAAACTTCTTTCAACGTCAACTGACTATAAGGGTACAAATTACAAATTTAATTAGTACAAATTTAAATTACGAAATCTGATATGAATTTAACGATAAGCTTCGTTTACCTCAATTTCCATCCCATCTAAAATTTTTCAGATAATTTGCTTTTATCTAAATCAAGATTTTTTTTTAAAACTGTTAAAAATTTAGATTTGATTTGTGTTCCAAGTAAACTCGTTTCTCTTTCAATTTCAAATCGTAAAATATTTTAAATGTTTCTCTCAAAAAAATATCTATTTTCTCCAATTTTTCAATCGTATCAAGGAAAAAAGAGTAGTTTGCTAATAGATAAACTAAATTACTTTCAACAACTTATAAAAATCTTCGAAACCACCATCAAATGTGGATTTTAGGAACGAAATATGTAAATATATGTACTTATGGGCGGAATATGTATTTATATGTATTTATATCAAAATATGTAAAATCAAATCGATGCCAAAAGTCTTCAAATGTTCTGAAACGGATTAGTATTTAATTAATTTGTTTGAAATATAAACAGAAAAAAACATGTATTTAAATATTTTAGTGAACCCTAGTTATCATAAATGAATAAGATTTAACTTAAAAAAACTAAACCAACTGTGGCTGTTAACGTCTAACTGTAATTGACTAATTGTCAGTTTTAAATAGGATAATTGTATCTTGTCAAGATTTAGTAGACATGTTCTTTTTCTCAAATTTTTAAAAATCGTGAATCGAGACTCAAGAAATTAAAAACGGATATTTAAGAGCGGAAACTACAGTGTTCTCTCTATTACAAACACCGGTGCTTCTATTTGAATTTGGGTCTTTTTGAAAATTTAAAAAAAATTTTGACAGCGCTCAAATACAAGCACCGGTGCTTTTATTCGAATATAAGCACCATGGTGCTACTTTTCAAATATTGCAAACTAATATAAAAATCATTCAAGTAACTTTACTTGAATAAAATTTTGCATTTTATTTGAGATTTAACCTGTCTTATCAAAGTACCGTTTTAAAATTTTTAGATAAGAATTTTTTGACAGCTTTCGAATGGCAGCACCGGTGCTTGTAATAGAGAGAACACTGTAGCGCTTCAAGTTGAAAACGTCCCGCAGTACAAGTTGATTTGGTCCGCAGACGGAAATTTTTGTTTGATGCTTACAGAGTGTTTGATGAATGCAATTTTTAACGCATTTCCTGTTAATTTGGATAAAAACTTCAGACATTATGCATATAATGCGGGGTGGTTCGTGGGGCGTTATCAACTTTAAGTGAAGTAGAAGAAAGAAGCAGCTATTTTCATACTTTTTGACTTAAAATCTTGAAATACATTCCATTTTCTCATTGGTTTAACTTGTGGCTCTCAAAATATCCATAAACTGCTCGGCTTCGTTTATCACTTCTTGAAATTTTTCAGTGATTCTCAGAATGTTCTAGTAAACACTCTTTTACTTGAATCAGCATATATTAAAGTTCTCGACTCGAGAACTTCGACAAAATATCGATAATCAAAAGTCGAGAAGTTGTTCATTCTCGATAGGACATGTCCAGGATTTACTATATCCATGTTTGACAGATTCCCATTAAGCTTGTTGTATTTTTCCTTGACCACTGATAAATTAATGAACTGTATAGAATTCATTTCATTTCGTTACTTTCATGAAGCTGAGTCACATCCAAGGCTTGTTTTAACCTGTGAGCCAAATACTGAATTCGAACCCGTGTTTCTGTGATTAATAATCTGTATTTTCAAATTTTTTTTACATAATTTAGCAATTCTTTTTATTATGAATCTGTTATTCGAAATTTGTAGTTAAAAATTCAGCAGTAGTTTATAAATAATTTTGTTAGCACAATTTTTTATTGCATAAACCATTATTTTATATTACATATTTTTATTAACCCCCCAACTTACGTGATCACATAGCAAAATTCCAATAGAATAATTTTTGATTTAATTTTCTTTACAGGAAACGAAAGTAACAGTGGTCGACCGCAACGTGAAGGAGTGGCAGTTTGTTCACAAAAACGTGCACTATGTGTAACGGCAATTGTCTTGGGCGCACTTTTAGCAAGCGCAATAATTATTGCCTATGCTGGACCACAAAGTGGTAACTTTTGTATGGACTCATTTTTATATACCCTCTTTATATGAGTGTTAAATATTGTGTCGTAAACATTTTGTGAATTGATATTAGAATCTAAATGACAAGAAACAAAAAAAAAATCGATGGAAAAAAATGAACAGCGATATATTTTTATGTTTATTTTGTTAATTAACATGAAAACCTCGTTAATGTTGTTTACTTTATTTATGAGATTCCTTTTTTTATTTCATTTTATTAAATTTGATTATCACTTTTAGTTTCTTTCGACTATACACAAGTGTACAAACTCAATTTTACTAATTCAGAGTGCATGATGTTCGTAACATGGTTTGATTTTTATAAAAGTATTCATTTCAACCATATAAGCTAATATTTACATTATTCAGAAAAGGTTCACATAATAACATGAATTTATTATTTCAGCAGATTACATCTTTTGTATTTTTTTTCTCTCTCTTTTTAACATAAACTTAACCTTAAACCTTTCTACCTTGGTCATATTTGCAGTTGTGTGTTGATAACAACTTTTGTCACGATATGCTCAATAAACACATTTGAACCAAAAATACTACCCTATTACAATGTATATAAATAAAATCAAATAAAACGAGCGACTAGGGGCACTTTTCTCTAATTTTATATACAATATTGCGTACGTGATTCACATTTCAGTTTCATATTATGATTTTTTTGGCTAGTTGTTAACCATTCCTTAGATTTTCCATTACCAATTAATTTAAGTAATGCAACCTGTTGACCTAAATATGACATCTACTTATATTTAATATCAATAAAACGTGAAATTTACGTAACTTAAATCCTTTAACTTACTTTTTTCACAGTCTTTTTTCATATTACGTGATTATGTTTAAATTTCATCTCATGACGCAGATTTTTTTTATAATCAAGTACTTTGACAATGATACTACTTTGAAAAGGAGGTGAAAATATGTTGTGTTAATTTTTTGCATCACTTATGCATTTATGAACATTTACATTATATAATATGATTTCATACCGGTAGTTATTATTTATTTTTTTCCTATGTCTTATTGATACGTAAATGATTCAATGAAAATGTGCACGATTTTCCACTGTACAACTTTGAATGTAACTTACGTAATGTGTTTTGTTCCTTTGATTGAATTGTTTAAAGATATTTTGATGTTTAAATTGTAAAAAAATTATGATAATATAAAAAAAAGGATAAAATGAGTGCAATTAAACTTAAAAGATTTTATATTGGGCTCCAGAGCCTTAAACCGGTCAAAAATCTGAAAAAATTGCTATTTTTGTTAAAAATTGTTTTTCTAACTCAAATTTAACTCATTAGCTTTGAGATTGAGTTCAGTTATTGGGCTCCAGAACCTGAAAACAGTTAAAGGCCCAAAAGCCCCAATTTTCCCAATATGACTCATTTTTCCAAAATGATGGATTATTTCATTTTAAAATGTCGAATTTTCAATTTTTCATAGAATTTTTTAAAATGGCAACGCTTTTTATCACTAAAATTTTCATAAATTTCCGATTAAAATATTTACATTTATTCAATGAGTCGAGTCCCATCGAAATTCACTTTTGTAAGCCGCCCAGTGGTTAGAATTTCTCCTTTTTATTATTTATATACTTCGAATCATGTTACAGATCTAAGTAATTTGATAATAAACAGAAAAAGACAGTTAATTTTGATGCTGATTGACATGCAAGAAAATTCATAAAAGTTGTATAATATGGATTGCATGATAATAAATTTCCTTTTTTTTCTTTTACATTTACCCTCATTCAAATCTTCCTTTTTTCGAGAGATTAAATGGTTTCGCTTTTAAGGAATATTATTTATGTTTTCTCTTAACATTTAGGTGTATATTTATTGTGTATAATATTCAATTTATTTTTCCGTACACACAAAATTCCAGCTGTGTGTTTATTCAATCTGTCTTTGCCATTTTCTTCTGATTTTATTATCGTTGCTACGGATGATCAAGATTAAGCATGTTCCTGTGTTACAAAAAATCGATATCATCGCTTTAAAGACTATCATTTTTATTGCAATCTAATTCTAATTTTATTCGTTAAATAAAATCAACGTTAAACTCTTGTCATACTTTATTGCAACAAATTGTTAATGCTACCTCATTTTCCCGGAAGGTAATTATTGAAAAGTATGTCAAGTGTTGCAAAGTTGAATAACCGAAGTAAAAACAAAAAAAAATAAAATGTTACATTACAATGTTTTCATCGTGATGTAAAGAATCCAGAAAACAAAAAAATAATACATTTTAACATTAAATGAAATAATGAAGGAAGAGAACAACAAAGAATAAGAGCAACAAGGACTAGAAGTTATTTGTTCTATTGTATTTGTTTGATGGAATCACTCATACAGAAATATGTAAAAATAATAATAAAAAAAATACATCGTATAATTTCTGAAATGGATTTAATTGTATATAAGCGTTTATAAGACCAAGTTTTTCATTTTTATACTATCAATTTTATTATTTTTTTTTCAATAATTGTAAATGCTTCAGAGCAATGAAGATTTGTTTTAAACACAAATTGATTTTATTGTATATCATAATCAAATGAAATGAAAATCATCGACATATAATCACATTACAAGTTATGAAATTATACATTTACATCTAAATCATTTGATGGATGCTTGGAGATTCAATCGCTTAGTTTTTCCCTGCAAAGCTTGTCCTTTTATGTCTCTTAGTGTATTTCGTAAGAAAGAATGCACTAATATAGACGATCTGCCGTCTTTTTGACACTCCGTACCCTAGAATCTGATCCATCCAATACCCTGGAATGGTTTTGTTAGGTATAAGGGGTCATAAGGATGAATTAAAACTCGAAAGATTTGAGCTTGAGCTCTAGAGCTTCCAGAACCTGAAAACGGTTAAAAATCTGAAAAAAATCTGATTTTTGTTGTAGAGGAGCTTATCAGAATGAAGTTTAGCTTATTATCCCATTTAAATGCACTTTGCTTATCCGTCCAGCGCCGATAAAAATAAATTATCTTTGAAACAAAACAAATTTTAATGATAAAGTTGTTAAATTCAAAGTCAAATACACTGCTATAAGTTAATGATGGTTAATAAATGAACGCTTTTCAATTTGCATAATAACAACACTCAATCAAATATGAGATGAAAAATGCAAGCAATTAAATGAAAGGGTAAATTGTGTATCTCTTCTGAGATTTAAAGGGAAATAGGTATGGAAATTAAATGACTAGACTGAATTTTTCATGTTACATTGACAAAATCGATGACGCATGTACCAAGTTTTTTGTACGGAAACTGTCGCATAATCTAACTTCCTGGGTGGAAACATTAGAATTGATGGTGTACTTATTTTTAAGTACTTTTTTGTTGTTGTTTGTAGGACTCTTAAAAAATTTATATGATAACATTTACCAAAATACAAAATTTTACCCTTTCAACAGACAAGAGAAAATCATCCGATATATTTTTTTTTTCTAACACAAATGTGCAGAGAGATTTCAATAAAAAGCAATTATAAGTACTTTAACAAGATTATTGTCATAATATTGTCATTTGCAACTCCCAGTTGTATCTGTAATATTATATTCCCTAACATTTATAATCTGGTTTGTTATTCTGGGGAATTTAGATTCAAAAGTCATTAAATGATGGGATGAAAACATTGCAGTTAAATGCTTCAATGCTTTTTTTCTCGAAATTAAGGTATTATCGTTTGAAATTCAATGTAATATGAATGATATGTTGATATGATATGATATGTTGTTTGAAAATTGAAATGAAACTAATGACTTTTTTTAAATTAGTAGCGAAGTCGAAGAAGGATTATTTAGCACTGATTAGTTTTGAGATTGCGCTCCAGAGTTTAAAAATATCTGAAAATCTTTAAAACGGTTAAAATTTTACAAATAAAAAATTGCTGGTTTTTCTTGTTAAATAAAGAAGCTAAAAAGAATCAACTTTAACTCATAACTTGTGAGATTGGGCTCCAGAGCTTGCAAATGTCTGAGAGCTTAAAATCTCACATTTCCAAATGGCTGAATTTTTAATTTTTTTAAAAAAATTTCAAAATGGCGGATTTTTTAAATAAATTTTAATTTTATTCAATTAAAACGCACTTTTCTAAACCGCCCAGTGGTTAAAATTTCAATTTTTTTCAATAATAACACAAGAATTAATTCTCAAAATATTTTCCAAATTCCTTTTCATTTAAACACAAATTTTTTGCCTCATTTACTTAAATTTTCTCATTATAATTAAAACTGCACACCAAAATATTTGTATTAAAGTATAACAGGAAAAGGAAAATTTATTATGTGTCAAACAGACATTCTTCATTTTAATATTATGAATTTGCGTTGGAAATAGTATGAGAAAGCAAAGAAGGAATAAATTTACAATATTAAGTTCAAAATAATGAAAACCATTTTCCCTTTTATTTAATATAATTTGTTAAGTGAGGCGCTGAGTCAATATTCAACACAAAACTCTATGTATGCGCTTCTTTGTGTGTAAAATATGTCTGAATATTAAAGTAGTTATTAGTATATTTTTTCGGAGAAAGAAGAAGAATGGTAATTGAGTTCACTTGTTACACGTCGTTCTTTTTTTTTGTTTCCTTTTATGATAATTTTTATTAGAAACTTTATTCTTTTCAACAAAACACATGTAATTTGTTTTCTTTTTATTTTAAAATAAACTCTGACATTGGAAAACATGAAGTTGCAAATTAAATTTTATAATAAAAAGAGGGTATTTGAAATGGGATACTTTCAGCGAACAATTTTTATACGTAAAATAATTATTTCATCAAATCTACATCACGCTTGCTTGCTTATAAAGTTGAAAAAAAGAAAAATAAAAAAATCATATATTCAAATTCTTAACAAAATTATTAAAAAAACATCAGTTTTAAAATTAAGTAGTTCTTACAGATTCCATTAAATTGGATTTTCTTTATCACATTTAAATAAAAGGAACACATTAAAATAATTTTTTATGTTAAATTTTTCAAAATTAATTTTTCTTTATTCCTTCTCTTTTTTTTGTTTATTAATATTTTTAAAGTTTTCATGCAATTGGCTGTTCAAATATTGTTGTGTGTTGTGTCTGCTTTTTTTAATTGTATTATTTTAATAGCATTTTCATCACATAAATCGTTAAATGCTATGCTTAAAATATAATTTTTTTTTAATTGCTGGTGTGTCATTTTTTTGTCAACTGTGGCTCTTTTGTTGATTTTTCATTAGTCAACTAATTAAATTATTTGGTTATTTGATATTATTCATTTAGTCTGCCCATGTGCTGGAAAAATACCACCTGGATATGTACCTGAAGGGGTCAACAATACAGAACCATTTCAACCAATTGCTACAAATGGTCAACCATTTCCTTGGTTGCAATCATATTTACCTAGTCACATTAGGCCTATACGATATACGTTGACTATACATCCGAATCTGACAACTTTAGATGTTAAGGGTAAGCCTATTTTTTTTGTGTAATTGATTTTGCATATCGTTCTTAATTATTATAATGTGAATGTTGTGAAAATAAGAGTATTTCAAATCATCAAGTTTTTCACAGACATATTCTTTGTCTAAATGATAGGAAGATGTAATTGAATTTATGAGTCTCATTTATATTTTCACATTATAGGACAAGTTACAATAGAACTTCATGTAGACAAGGAAACAAATTTTATTGTGTTGCATGCACAAGACTTGAATATAACAGAAAAGGTAACCAATGTTTTTTGTCTTAATTTCATTATATTAATTTTCTTCCATTTTTCAAATAGGCAATAGTTGGACCGAAAGGTTACCAATTGAAAATAGTAAAACTCCTAGAATATCCACCTAGACAACAGATTTACATAGAATTAAAGGATAGATTAAGAAAAAAGTCAAACTACACACTAAGTATTAGGTGGTATTCCAGGCTAGTGCATGAGCCAGAAGGATTTTATGTGGACGAATATGATACAAGTGGATTTCAAAGGTAATATTAATTTGACTGTGATTCAAATCTAATTTGAATGAAGTGGAGATTGTTCTATTTAATTATTTGGACTCTCTATGACAATTTAATCCCAAACTCAATATTATAATACTGGCCATCAGATGCCACTTAACACTTCGTTGATAAATTCTTTTATGAGAATGGGACACATAACAGTATCATCTCTATTTAATTTATATTCAAACCGGGTATTATACTTAAGAGAAAGTGGAATGCAATATAATGTTTTACGATTGTCATAAAATTCATTTTATTTTTGCAAGAAGGAAAAAAAGCGTCAAGTATCGTATTTATTGCATTACTATTCGGTTTATTTCATTTTTTTCATATGTTGTTGTCAAAATGAGCGTAAGAATTTCAATATAAATTTTAACGCCATCATTTATTTCATGTTTTAGATTGTTGGCAGCTACAGTATTAGGACCAGGGACAGCTCGAAAGGCATTTCCATGCTTTGATGAGCCTCATTTGAGGGCACCATTCAAAATATCATTATTTAGAGATAGATTTCACATAGGATTATCAAATTCTCTTGTACATACAACAGACGATGTTGGATTTTACATGGGAACAGGACTTGTAAGCATTTGAATTTGTTTCCTTTAATTAAAATAATTGTAATAAATTTCTTTTACAGTTACGCGATGATTTTAACGATACACCACCTTTGCCTGCCGATGCAATATCATGGGTAGTAAGTGATTTTCGTCGTGAAATCTTAGAACCCTCATCTACATATCAAAGTACACGAGCACCTGTTGTAACATCAATGACGCCAAAAACACTCACACCACCTACAACCGCTAAATCCTTGACTGATAATTTAGTTAAACAAAATGGTGATAAAAAACTTGTTCGTAACATAACTGCCATACTTAGAGAGGGTTTGGTTGTTCAAGTGCCACATGTAATGTCAACACATGATAATAAGCATTCTACAACTACTTCGGAAAATTTAGCAGTTGAAAAAAATGCAACACACAAAAATGGGAATGGACAGTTTGAAGTTACTAAAGCACCGTCTTATACTTTTTACGCTTCAAATGATACTCTTAAAAAAACTAGTTTTATTCTCCATACAAGTCGTGATGTTTTAGAACATTTACAAGTGTGGTTGGGTGTACATTATCCTTTAGATAAACTTGACTTCGTTGCGCTTCCTTCTTTAAATGATGAACTTGTAAGTTCATTAGGTTTAATTTCATGTCGTTCTTCATTTTTGCGTGAAGCCAACACAATTACAACCAAAGAGTACCATAAATCAGCTCTCGAAATATCAGAGGCAATCGTGAAGCAATATTTTGGTGGAGTTGTTTCCCCAAAAATTTGGAAGCACGCTTGGCTCTGGGAGGGTTTGATAAAATATCTAAGTCGTATCATACTATCGCCTTTACAACCACTATGGCCAATGGATGAATTGCATTTAATGGAAACGGTGACAAAAGCATTGGATAATGATGCTGTTCAAGGTTGGGAAAGCATCTTATTGGGTACAAGTGAATCAGGCAATAATGAGGATTTTTATGTGGAAAAATCTGCTGGGTTACTTTCAATGCTACATTCAGCTATTGGGGATAAAGATTTCCGTGCTTGTCTGGGAACATTCATTAGTGCGTTTAAATTTAATACAGCTGAACCAATCGACTTATGGGCTATTTGCAAGAAGAAAGTAAATGGAACAAAAAACATTAAAGAAATGATGAATTTGTGGACAACATTGCCAGGTTTTCCGTTACTTAATGTAACAAAATCAGGTCAAAATGTAACGATTAGACAAAAACCGTTTATGGCAGCAGAATTTTTAACCATTTTGGAGGATCCATCATTTGATAATGAGACAGATGAAGGTTCAACTACAACAAGTATGCCTACGACGACAACAACTTTATCGCCAAAAGAAGCACGGAAACGAAAAGATAAATGGATTTTCCCTGTAAATTACATAACAAATACAGAACAGATAGCCGATAGTTTTTGGTTTAACTCATCTGAACGTTAGTATTAAAGTTCTTTTAAAAGTATTAACTTAATTTTATATATTTTTTATTTTCCAGTTGATTTTACAATTCACTATGATGTAAAATGGATCAAAATCAACGCTGGTCAACATGGTTATTATCGAGTTTTGTATGATGAGGCTAACTGGAATAACATAATAGAACAATTAAAAGTTAATCACAATGTTTTTTCAGCTAAGGTAAGCAATTAATCCACATTTCAATACAATTACAACAAGAAAAACTTGTTTTATAGGATCGAATTGGTCTTGTATCAGATGCATTTACTTTATGTCATGCTAATTTAATGTCTTGCCAAATTACCATGAATCTTATATCATATCTGCCTAAAGAGCTCGACTGGGGACCAATGACAATTGCATTAAGACATTTAGAACGATGGCGAAAAATATTGAAATACTCAGAATGCTATTTACTGTTAGCGGAATACGTTAAAAATGTATTAGCACGATCTGTAATGGAAATTGGATGGTTAGACACTGGCAAAGATGAGGTTCGTCTCTTAAGACCTGAAGTACTTATGGCATCTGTGTTATGGGAAGAAACTGAAGGAATATCGCAAGCCAAAGCCTTATTACATAATCATATAACTAATGGTACTTTTATTCCACCGAATCTTCGATCGGTAAGATTTTTAGAATTTAATAATATTCATCATTTATTAATTTTTTTTTTTTGGTTTTGCACAGGTTGCCTACATTGGTGCTGTTTTGTCCGGAGAATTTCTTTATTGGCAGTTTTGTTGGGATCGATACACGACCCTACGAAAAGATAAGGATCGTCAAGATGAGCGCTATGAGTTGTTGCGTGCATTAGGTGTCACCAAAGATGCCTGGTTACAAAACCGCCTTCTTACTCATGTTTCTTCACTGCCACCAAATGAAATTGCAGCAGTATTAGAAGCCATTGCTGGAACACCTACTGGTGGTGCAATGGCATGTCGTTTCCTCCAAGCAAAATGGTTTAGTTTACAGGCTAAACTAGGGAAGGGAACAATCAATTTTGCTCGAGCCATATCAGCAATTACCCAGTATGGAGCATCAAGGTTTGATTATGATGAGGTGAGTTGATTTCTTTTTAATCAAATATTATATTGAATAATTTTTATATTTTAAATATTAGCTTAAATCGCTTGTGGAACGATTTGGCGAAGGACCAGGTGTTCGAGCACTCAATATGACTCTTAAAACCGTGGCAGGAAATGTTGAATGGGTTACTCGATCACAAAGTTCAATATACAACTGGGTTGAAAGTAATTATCATTTTAACTAAACCAAAAAAGCTTGATAGAACACTTACATTTAAGCAATTGATATTCTGATTCTCTTATTTTTACTTACACAAATTATTTTACCTGCAGACACACGGCCGTTTGTTTTTATGTTTTACACAAGTTAAATCAGATGCTATAAATTTTTTTTTATTTTTGTTTAAAATTGTTCAAAGATTTATGTTATTTTCCTCATGAGATCTGTTTTCTGTTGTCACTTTTTAACATTCTACAAAAAAAAACAGAATTGGCAAGTCATTTAAAACAAAAAATAAACTTAAATTTGGATGTTCTCTGTAATCAGTGAGGGTTTCTAAAGGACATCGATCCACGATGTATTTTCTTAGATACTATCACTGCATCTCTAAAATCATTGGATATGATCGAACATCCCAATCCTCATATTCATTTTTTTTTAATATTGAGACAACTTTTCTCAATCGATAATTAAATTTATATTTCAGTTAATCTTGACAACATTTAACTGAAACAAAAACATGAGATAATAATCATCGATGTATCTACGTCACCAGAAACGCCAGTCTTTTGTTAGTTAAAAAAAAAAATTATCACTGTCTTTCCTCATAAACAACAAAAAACTGTAATAATCTACAAAATATCAATTTTCAGTAAATTGAAGAAGATGGAAAAAAATATAAATGTTCATATACAAGATAAAAATTATCAGGTTCATAAATGGGATAATTTCAAATAGAATAGAAAGCATAAAATAGAATAAAAACTACAGAGAAAAATATTTTTTCATAAAAAAATATAAAAACTGAAAATTTTAAAATCTAACGTAGTGTAATAAATTTGTATAAAACCTTTATACCTTGACTTTACCTATCGATAAATTAGTAAATATTTACTGATAAAATACTTAGGTGATACATTTTTCATTGATTTAATTTAAATTTACATTAAATTTTAACGAATCCATCCTCCAGCACAAATTTAAAATAATAATTGAAGTAGATCTTTATTAGTTAAATTATTGTTTGACAGATTTTTCTCAAGCTTGATAATTTTTTTAAATAAGAATGAAAGAAATAATAAGTCATATGTCCTGATAAACAATATTGAGGACTCGAAGCTATTCAATCAATCATATTCAAGTTAACGAACTAATAATATTAAATTAAATTAAAAAACAGTAATATTAGATTTTCAATCCCTTGCCAATTATTTTATAATACTTTGTAATAAAAGTGTATAGTTGAAAAGTAAATACAGATCATGAACGCAGAAAAAAAATCACAGTTACCATTTTTTGTGTGATTATAAAATTTTTAAATAATACTCGTGTGTCATTTATTACATTTTGTTCCTATATTCACATTAAAATTAATAAATACAAGTTGAATAAACAAACAGTCTGAAAGGAAAAATAAGAAAGCACACTTGCACTTGTTTGTGAAAACACCCAAACACTCGTGATTCTTATTGTAACACACTCATTGAATCAAATCACAAATAATTTGATGTTTGTTTGTTTCATTGTATCATTGGCTAAGTTGTATTAAATAAGTTTTGATTCAAATTAAAAAAAAAATAGATTAAATTTTTGTGATTCTAGTTTGTAAGGGTTTGCGCTAGTTTATTATGAGTACTATTTTTAAGGTAGATTACTAATTTTAGGATGAAGTACAAGAAACGAATCGAGATAAAGTAGAAATAAGAAAATAATTCTGTTCTAAATTCTTTTATTATTTATTTTCTTTTCCTTTCTATCCTTCCTTTTCATTTTAGAAAACTACAGAAGATAAATATAAGCAAAACCCAATTGGATTTATAAGATCTATGAATTGTAATGAAAATACCTCACACTATGCATCCAAAGTTGTTTCAGTTTTTATTCAGATTTTTTTTCAAAGTATAATGTATCATTTTCTAAAAGCTCAAATTTTGATTTAAAATTTCAAAAAAAAGAAATTTACATATTGTATTGAATATACGAAAAAATGCAGTTCCATATCATCATATCTCTATGTTATATTGAATAATTTAAAAGTATTAATTGATGTTCTTAGAATAATTTTCTCTCCAACTATTTTTAAATTAAATTAAATTAAATTAATTAAATAATCCAATCAATATTTTTTAATCATTGAATTAGTTCTTAAATTAGCGAGGGGCAAGATTTTCAAAATATTGGAAGATCTAAATGAATTCCAAAAATCACATCATTTTCCGATGTAAAATTCGCTCCTAAAACCGATAAAAAAGTAAAATTTGGGGGTTCCCATACAAAAAACTTTGCGACCGACCATTTTAAGGAATTTCGTGTTATTGAGGGCTTTGCATCATGTTTCATTAAAAAAGTATACAATTTATAATTTTTTTTGAATTTTTTATTTTTTTATTGGAAAGTTGAGATTTTTCTAACCTGTTTTAAGTATCTAATCACTTTTGTATCTTTTGTAGATCAAAAGTTACAAGTATTTTTGGTTTAATGGTATGAAATTTGTTCAAAGAGGTCGGTTAAACAATTTTAATTGATTTTTCAAAGAGATTTTGAATTTTGGTCAAAAACTAATAAATTTACGAAAAAAATCGATAGTTTATTTGGTAAAGTTATAAAAAACTGTATAATTTTCAACTTTTTCTCGCATTACTGCAAAAAAATCATGAAAAAACTCGACTTTTTGGCTAAAACTCTCGTTTTTCAAAAAATGGTCATAACTTTTGTTCAAATAAAGCTACAGAAGAGTTTAAATACTTAAATCGCATCAAAAAATTCTCACCTTTTTGATTTTAATACTTAAAAATATCTAGATGAGGACTTTCATGATGCAAATTGATGAAAAAGTTCAAAGAACTTGAAAATAAACTCGAAAATCGGTCAGTCGCAAGGTTTTTTGTATGGGAACCCCCAAATTTTATTTTTTTATCGGATTTAGAAGCAAATTTTACATCGGAAAATGATGTGATTTTTGGAATTCATTGAGAACTTCCAATATTTTGAAAATCTTGCCCCTCGCTATTATTGATATACATATTTATTTTAAAAGCAATTGTGATTTACTTTGACGAGTTTATGATGGTTGTTACTCGTAAAAATACTGGAGAAATTTATCACTTTCACTTCATCATCACAGTTTTCATATCAAAAATTTTTTTCGATTTATCATATTAAAATTGAACAAATAATATATTTTATGTCTTTTCCTGGGATTTTGATTGTTTTCGAGAAAGGGATTGTAACTCAATTTCAAAAATTGTTTGAATTTGTCGTAATTTTATGGTTTTATGTGACTTTACATACACACAAAAAAGCAATCCTTCACTTCATTTAAGGAGTCGTAAAATATGTCGTTATTATTGTAAATGAAATTAGATTTGAAATTATACATATCGCTTAAGGACATACACATTAAGAAAGTTTTCTAGGCTTTATTTTATTACATTATCATTTTAGTTGTCTTTTATCATAATCTTCATCATCATTGGTAAAGGATTTGAAAGAGTTTGTTTATGCATAATTTATCGCAATATATGTAATTTGTTTAATGTACATTATTTTATGATGATGATAAGCATTAATAAAATTGCTTTTTCTTCTTTATTTATTTTCATATTTTTTTAAAGTTAAAATGAATAAATTTTTTGAATTAATTGCGAATTGGCCAAACCTACAAGTCACAGTTTAATATTTCCTATTCAAAATATTTCAATTTGCATCAATAAATTTCATTAAGATTTTTTCAAGTTTATCGAATTTCTGATTAAATTCCAAAAATTTCTGGTTAACATTTTTTTCCAGTGCTGATAATTTTTGATCCAACGATTCAAGTTTCATGTCATACTTTGAATTTTCTAGAAAAATCATGGTTTAAAAATCTCATATGGGATCGAAATATAATAAGCTGGGTTTTCTTGACATTAACTTTTAACATATTTAAATACAAATATTGCTCGACTTTTCCTAAGTCATCGTTGGAATCTTGAGCTAAATCATTGATATCTGTATTACTGTTAAAATATGCAGTATCATCTGCAAAACATTGAATCTTCCCTTTCAGAGTTAAATTGAAAATGTCGTTAATAAAAATGACAAAAATCAGAGGCCCTAACACAGACCCTTGTGGGACTCCACGATCCATTGTCCTATAATTGCTAAAGCTATTCCCAATTTTAACCCTTTGTCTTCTACAAGACAAATAACTTTTAAAAAGATCTAACGCAGAATTTCTCACTCCATAAATTTCTAATTTTCTAATAAATTAAGTATTAACAGTTATAATTGGTATTTATTTAAATTAAATCTAAACTAAAACTAAATAGAACAAAATCTAAACTGTAAGAAAATTATTATAATAATTACTAAAATATAATACTGTAAATGAGATAGATGAATAAAATAAAGACTTTCTTGTAACATTTCTTGTTTAATTTAATTGAAGTAACAGAGGTAATTTTGATAATTTTTTAATTTAACCCTTATCCTGTCTAGGGAATTTTTGACCCTGTAACTTAATGAAAAAAAAATTTAGCCGTTAATTTTTTTTTATTTGACTCGTGCTACAATTCTACGAGACTCTGTCATCTGAGCATGGTTGATACAGAAAATTTGAGATAACAGACCTTTTTGAATTTAAAATCCCCTAAAAACGAACTAAACTTTCAACTGATTATTTCTTTGAAGGTTAATTATATAGTGAAAAGGTTAAAGGCACCTAAATCTATGAGTACATAAATTTAAATTAAACAAAGAACGAAAAATTATTTATTTGTAAATCCATGTGTTTTTAGTTCAAAGAAAATTCTCAAGATCAAGGTCATTATTTAAATAATGTGTTGAACCTCACGTGAAAATAAATTTACACAAATTTTAAAAATAAAATGAAAAATTTGTGTCTGTTGATTGATAAACATATGGTTTTACAACACATCTGTTTTACATTAACTGCCAATGCCGTTGTAATTTCTTGAGGTGAGTGTTGGCTGCATTAATGAAGATTGGAGCTGTAAAACGAGCAAATTGGAGTTTGTTGTTAATATTGATTTGAGATTCTTGTCTATAACACCCAGATATTTGATATTTGGTGTCTAATCAATTTTGTGGTCGTTGCATATAAATTTTCTGTTGCCAGGAATTTGTTTTTTCAGCGATTTGTGATGAAGATGGCTTGAGTTTTAGTTTCACTGAGTCGGACTTTCCATTTTTTAAAGTATGAATTAAATTTTTTAACTGCTGTTTCTAAATTATTTATGATTTAATTACAAAAACGTGATGATGAATAAAAGGCTTAAAATTTTGAACTGATGGAATATCGTGATCATAAATCTTGTAGAGAGTCGGAGAGAGGACTGTGCCTTTTGGTATGCCAAATTTGATGCTACGAGAGTTGATTGTTGACTATTGTTTGAAATGTACAATTTTTGAGAAAACTATAAATTATTCTAGTGAGGTAAGGAAGTACTCGTATCCTATTATTTTGTGAATGACATCATCGTGCCCAACACGATCAAATGCTTTTTCGATATCTATTGAGTAGAGCCCTGTTGAATGTTTATTTCTAAGTTGATGGCTGATGTGTGAAGTTGTACTGTGGAATATTGTTAACGAAAGCCATGTTGTTGTTGAGGAATGTCTTTTTCATCTAGGTGAAGATTGAATCTGTTCAAAATAATTCTCTCTTATAGTATTAGAACAGGATAATTCGGGACTAGTATTTTCGGTGTGATAGGGGATCTTTAACAAAAAATTTTTTTTTCTTCGACTAAAGTGTTATCGATGTGTAGGAGCAACTAAAATTACCATTTTATTCAATATTGAAAGCGAAGAAATTTGAAAGTTCCCAAAGCTCCTTATTTTGCAGTATGAAATTTTGACACTTGGAGATTGATCCTATTTTTCCTATTTAAAATGAAAATCAAATTGTAATTGTTTTAAGATTTATGAATTATTATATCCGAAAGTATGTCAAAGGGTTAATACTGAAATTGTATTTCAAATATTTTTCATTTAAAGCATTCTTGAATATTTAATATATAATATGGTATCACCATGTAATTGACCAGTCGTATGCACACGTATGTACCAAAATTAATTTTTTTTATTAAAATTTTTTGTTTGACCTTGATTATTTTGAACTTATTTTAATGGATTCATTATAAGTTTTAGATATTTATAAAATCTTGAATTTTTTTTTTCTTTATTCACTTTAAAACGTTAAAGTTCTTCGAGAATGTTCTGTTTCTTTTTCCGTGAATGAAATTGAATTTTGGCACTTATACAATTACACTAGCGATATAGGAAACAAATGTGATCCACATATTTACTGATAACACAACAAATACATAAGTAAAAATTGAATACTAATATATGAGGAGATTCATAATTATAAGAATTCAGATTGCGTCATTCACTATCACTAAAAAAAATTTGTATTGCTGTATAACACAAGCATGTTTTCAATGAACTGTAGAATGTTAAAATGAATGAAACAAAAATGATAGTTTATTCCACACAATTTCATATAATAAACTTTTGCTTTTACACAAAAATTACTAATACTGACTTAAGTTTCATTATAACTTTGGTACCATAATATGGTTTGTGGCTATCAATAATAATACAAATCAAGACAGAATATTGTATAGAGTGACGGAGTTAACTTCGTATAAACTGACATTAGTAGTACAAAAAACATAATAATATAATAATAAAAAACAAAAAAAGTGTGTGTACAACTTGTTATTTATAAAATTTCAATTGAACTTGTAAAAAAATACACGTTTTGATAAGAGATAAGACCTAAAAAGGTAGAACCATAAGGACATTTTGGTTTAAAAAGTTAAAATTATCAACAATAAAATTGTGCATTAGTCATTTAACGATTTACGCGTTCTTTAAATTTAATGTCCAGTGTGAAAAAGAACAATAATAAAGTAAAAAATAACTAGTTTGTTATTCATACAGACGACTTTGTGAATTAATTGTCTATAATCTACAAACAAATATTCATACATATATGTTTAAAACTAGAATTCAATACAGAAGTACAAGAATTAAATAAGACATCAAAAGTAATACAAGCAAATCATCAATACGGACTTTCCTCGATTTGAGCGCAATTTGGTGCACTTTCAGTTTATTATGATTGTCCTGGATTAACTGTATCTTAATTTTTATTATTATTCCTTCAAATAATTGTAAGTTGACCTTAAAAAAAAATGAATATTAATTAATCGTCAAACTAGCCAATCAAATTTATTTGTATGTATTTGACCGTTTAAAATATTAATGGTGTGTTATCAAGGGACTTAGTATTTTATTTATCGATTTTCGTTCTATGTTAATAGAAATAAGTAAAATTAATCATTTTCCACATGCAACAAGTTTCAATATGAACATTCTCAATGTATAATAACTATTGAGAGGTAGCGGGAAATCCAGTTCCCAAAAATGAGATTGCCAGTTTTCAAAGAGTATGGAAAATTACCAAAAATATGATAATCATATGAAGTTATCTTAATACTGAATTTTACTTATTACGTAAAGTGTTTTGTAGATAAAACACTACCCATAACATTTTTATAGTTGGCGAATCTTATCAGTTGCAACATGACGCGAACGTGATCTAAGACTCATAGTTCATTGTTATGTATTTTTTTTAATATTTGAAGGGAAATATTTACGTTTTTTTTTAAAAAAAATGTTAACTTAGAAATTCAAAGTCAAAGGTTAAAGGCATGAAAGTGATATACTTATTCTATGTCTAGAGACATACTTGACATTGACCTTGACAATTTAAAAAAAAATTACTTGACCGTGCAGGAAAGTTATTTCATAACATTTGCTGTAGATTTTTCAGTATTTGTAATTGAATTGTACACATGTTCTTTTTTTTATTATTTAAAGTGGAATGTACACAATTCACATGTGAGCGAATTTTAAAATAGTGATTAGTTCTTTCAATTGACGTGACTCATCAGATTTTATGATGTGTTTTATCAAATACAGAGAAATACATATCAAGATATTAAAAATTGAAAATATTTCAATTATTTAC
This sequence comes from Culicoides sonorensis, assembly GCA_900002565.1. Classification (NCBI taxonomy): domain Eukaryota; kingdom Metazoa; phylum Arthropoda; class Insecta; order Diptera; family Ceratopogonidae; genus Culicoides; species Culicoides sonorensis. The sequence continues at coordinate 20,957 of LN483573.1, read as the reverse complement.
TGAAAAAAGTAAAAAGAAAAAAGTAAGAAACTTGATTTTAAAATGATACTGTTGTAAAATAACCAAATTTAACCCATTAACCGCCTTCTTAGAAATATGGATTGAGTTTTGAGCAAAACTTTCTTCTAGGATTTGACCTTTATGTAAAAGTGAATACATTTCGTTCCAATGAAAATTTTGAGTTTCATACAAAAATTTTACGGAAGGGCCGGTTGAAAGTGTCGTATAATATCACAGAAATACGTACAGAAATCTTGTACGAAGTGGAAAAAATTGGATGACTTCTAATTATATTTCTGCTAATAATTTTCTCATAATAATCGAAAACAATCAAAATAATTGGAAATATATATTGGAATAATTGTGAAAACTTCTAGGAGAAATCCGGCTCAAAAGTTTCTGTTCGAAAAATCGACCAGCGGCGGTTAATGGGTTAAGCAGATCTTCCAACCGCTACAGCGAGATTTCAAAATGGTTCACTTTTCCAGTCCTTATTATAATTTATATTTTGAAACAAACCATTTTAAAAAAAGTCCTCAATATTTTTTACATCAATTTGTAGTAATTTGAAGAATAAAACCAAACTTCATGAAAACTTGTATTGATATTAATAATCTTCAAATTCAAAATTATGCAAAAAAACCAGTTTCGATTCTTTAAGCTTTCTTAATGTTTACTGTTTAAAATAACTTTTATTGACGCAAATAATTTTACAACACATCGCAAACTAAAATAAAAATTTTAACTTTTTATTATTTATTTAACAGTTTAAACGCATTATAAAGTGAGAAAGACTTACAATATGATTGTTGATAAAATGATGGACGATTTAGGCATATTTGAGATGGGTCAAATGATAAACCTTGAACCAGAAATGTCACCAAATAGACAATCACCGTCACCCACATTTAGTTCAAAGCCAAAATTAACGGTAAGTTCAATGTTTTTCAAAATATTTACATTCAAATGAATTCAAATGCATATAAATCAATGATTACAATGAACTGTGAACACATTTTTTCATTTTATTATTATTTTAAGTGTGTTAAAAAAAATATATTTTTCATAAAAAAAGATGATGGATGATGATTTTCACCTAGAAAAATGTCTGTCCTTATTTTTTCAAATTTATTACTGTGAAAAGTAAAATGTGTGTGATATAAGGTCAAGCCATGAACGATCCAATGCATGTGGAGAACAATTTTTTGAAAAAAATGTGCTAATAGAAAATTGAGGGAACAACATCCGTTTATAATAATTCATTGGTGTGTGCAAGAAAATCACACATTTTTATTTTATTTTATTGGATGTGAAAGTAAATGAACTTTATAAATAACTTAATGACTATCTTTGAAGAAAAAAAGTATTTAAATTTGATGCAATTGAACTGAACTGACAGAAAAAATAATGAATTAATGGACTTCTGTTATTGAATTTTTAAATTTTAAACACACGGATTTTAAATATAAATATTTATTATAATTGTTTTTTATTCAGTTGAACGTATACTTTTTTATTTTATCGATGAAATAATTAATTTAAAATTTAAATTCTAGAAAAAAAATGTTCAAACTAAACTTTTTGTTACAATTTTGTACAATTGACTCATTAAGACGTCACAAGTCTCAAAATAATTTCACGTTCTTTCCCCATTGTTTTTCTTAAGATAAACATGCACCATATATTTTTTTGTATATTTTTATTTCATTTTCTATAGATACACATACGGCATCCCACATCCTTTGCTTAACCCTCTCTTTCCAAGGAATAGATCCAGCAGGAATTTTTATTAAATTTTATATTTTCTAGTGTATTTTATTTTATTGATTAATCAATCAAAAAAAATTGGTTCTTAGAGTAAAAATTTTACATGAGAAGCCTATAAAAATACGTATAACTCCTATAGAAATACGTAAAGAATTTTCATTATAAAAATTGCTATAAAAAAAATTTAGTTTTTTCGGCAATATATCTTTGACCCCGTAAGAATTTTTTTAAATCTAATACAAAAAATATCTTACAAATTCTTCAAAGAATCTTTTTATTCAAGAAAAAAATGTCAAAAAGTGAAAAATATACATTAAAAACGCATTTAAAATCGATGTTCCACCGGTGGGAAACTGGGAAAAGAGGGTTAAGTGAAACTGGAAATTTTTTGAGAATTGTCAAGGCCTTAATAAGGTTTAGTGAAAACGATATATATTTAGGAATAACCGCAAACATTTGATATGCCTTTATTAAATTTCCATGTGACTTATTCATAAACTATTACACTAAATTGACCAATCATAACAATTTTGTTTTGCGTTTGTAGAATTAATTTTAATAATAATTTTAACGGAAATTTTGAATAAGAATCGAATACTAAACTTTTCTATTCGACGCATAGATGTGTTCAATCACTATTAATATCTTCATTTAATTCACATATACATATGAATATGTGTATGTAAAACCGCTATAATCATATGTACATATGGTATATTCAATATGTACTGTAGTGGGGTTTTGACAGTTCGTGTTGAATCATCGTCAGACTTGGTTTGTTGTTTTCTTCATAATTATTTTTTTTGTAGTTATGATGCAAACTTGGTGAAATAAATATCAAAAAAATACCAAAATACAATAACGAAAATAAAAATTAATATTTTGGAAGTGAAGAATTACAAAAATATTATTGTAAAATCAGAGCAATTATAATTAAATATATTCAGACAAAAGAACAAAAAGTGACGTTCATTAGTGCAAATTGCAGCTTTTCCGTCTGTGTGCATTTTCAATTTTACCAAATATATAGAGAAAAGAGGTCATTCACCTTATATGGTTCCTCAAGTTAATTTTTGGTGATATAAAATTATTAATTTCACTTTGAACAGGATATTTAATTGTGAAAAAAATAATTAAATAGCAAAAACAAGAATATTGAATTGAAAAAAACTGGTTACACACACATAAAAACAACATTATTTACTTGTGTTAGACAAAGGGAAGCAGTAGCGTTTTAATACTTTTGCTGCAATCAAGTGGAAATTACGACTGTTTGGAACGAAAATTATTGTTGATAAAGGAAAATGCGTCGTAATAAAAGACGGTAAATGATGCTGGGCTACGCAATCTGTTGCATGGTGCGTTGCCCTAAAATGTCTGGCGATCAACAGCAACATATTAAATAAATAAATAAAGAAAACATTTTCAAAACAAATTAATATTCAAAACATTAAAAAAGTGATATAAACAGTGAGGATAAACATTCAAGCATATGTTTTTTGCCTCTGTGAAGTGCAAAAAAAATAGAGTTAGACAAGTTTTGAACTGAATTGTAATTGAAGATAATTAATAATCAAAAGAGGTATAGTATACATTTGAAAACAAGAATTTTATTAAACTGCTAATAAATCTGTATTTCAAGAGTATATTAAACCCCTTTAATTGTAATTAAGAAATATAGATCTCACACACAACTTTGAGTATTTTCATCAACAACATCAACAAAATAAAAGAAAACAAAGAAAAAATTTCATACAAAGACTGATTCAAAATAAAAACAATAAAAATAAATCAAAATGATCTCAACAAAAAAAGTTTATGCTGAACAAATATTGAAGCTAGTGCTTGCACTTAGCCTTCTTCGTACTGATCCTGAAAATTACTTAGAATGGGGTCTAGAAAATCGCCTCGCCAGCACAGTTGGTGGTTGGCAATTAGAACTTCGAGCAGCCCCTTTGACTGATTATCCCTATGCAAACCGCAAGGCTGTGATGCCCCTTATTGAAGATTTAGCTAGATATCAAGATTACAGTAATAGTAATAGTCATATACAAGCGTACTTATTCACACATTCGTCTCATATACCGAGTGGACTGATACCGGAAAATAACTCGTCTGAAAATCAGACTTCTGTTACAATTTCCGAATCGGCTCGTAATAATAATAATGCATCTACTCCACAAGCTAGTGTTGATCCATCTACATTACAACTGGGTGAAGTAAATCCGGAAGAATTGTTTTTAAATGCGGATGTCTTTCAAGAAGCAGCATCAATTTTGGAACAAAACCTGGCTGACTTGAATGAGTATGGAGAAGCCGCAGCTGCCACACAATTCTATCAAAATTTAAAAGAACCAAACGATGTGAATGATGCCTCATTTTTTGATATTTTCAAATGTGAACGACCAGGATCAGATTGTGCTGATTTTGGAAGTTTCACAGCGCCGGCTCCGGATGATGATGAGGGTGACAATTTGGGAGGTGTAATTGAATGGGATGAATATTTGGGTAAAAAGGAAGCAATTGATGAGAGTGCTGTAGCTGTCAAAAAGCAAGCTGAAAAACATGAAGAAGAAGAAAAAGGAACAAGTAGTAGCAATGAAACAGACACATCATCCGTTAGAATTCATGATCCTGTCACAGCCGAGCTGACAGAAGAGGTAAGAAATTTAATTTCAATATCATTTTAATTTCGCACCTACTTATTTTAATTTGTAAAGTCTGTGTGAACAAAGAAAATACCATATAGAAAATGAATTATTTATTATGAATACCTTATATTTAAATTTAAACACACACACACATCGATTAATTGAAAAAATAACATTGCAATACCAAATATCATTAATTTAATATTTATAACGCACTAAATGTGCAATTGAGTGATATTAAAAATTAAATATAGGCTCTCTGATCTATTCTTAAAATAAATTATATCCAACAAGTCGTTCGCTTTTTTTACTTTGAACAATTTTTTTTGAATGTGCGTTAATTTCACATGCATCAACTGTTTTTGTTGATCCCATACTTGAAATAAATCTTAAATAAGTAAAAAAACACATATTAAAAGCAATAAATTAATTATTTGTACACGTTTAAAAACAGAAAATAGGACAGATTTTTTAAAATTTTATTTCTTAAAAATGTCTAACTAAGTGAACAAAAAAACAGATGCATTTTTGTTTTGTTAAAAATTTAATATTTATTTTTTTTTTATTTTAATTGTAATGAAAAACAAGTATGGAAATAATAATAGCGGCCGGTATTTAGCACACATTCAGTTTAAAATTCATACAAAAAATGTACGAATAAGCTTTTTAAGCAAAATTATTGTTGTCAACTTTTATTATTGAATGTAATGAAACACAGATATTTTTGATATGAATTTGTATGAAAATTGATTGACCTTGATCTTATTTTGACAGAGAGCTTTAAAGGATATAAGTAGAAGCTACAAATTCAAGTTTTTTTTTTTAATTTAGAATTACATATGGCAACTCTTCTTACCATAACACGCTTTACCGGCATTTTACCTTATCAAATATTTTTCTCTCCTCAAATTGTTAATGTTAACACACCATAACTTATCATAAATTAAATAAAAGTAAATGTTTTTTCAGTAATTTTTACGTTGTACTTGCATCGTTACCATTGAATTTCAATAATTTCAAACCATATGTTTAATTTACCTTTGCAATTCTTTAATTTTTATTTCCATTTAAGTCCATAAAAATTGTTTTCGATTTTACATTGAGTTAATAAGACTTTGGGTTAAGCAAATATGGATAAAATTAAATAAAATTATGAATCTTTAACAATTTCAATGATTATTATTATTATTGAATGAACGAGCGTTCATGGATCTCCCCCTTAAATGATTTATATTGAAATTATAGAATTTACTTTACTTTAAGTAAAAATATTCATTGTAATGAAATATTTTAACACTAGCTTATATCAGGTGATTTACCTCTACGAATATGTATGAGTAAAATTTTCATGCCATACTGAATTTTTTTTCTTTTATTAGGAATTATTATCAGTGAACAAAGTTTCATTCAGATCATTAATTTTTATTCATTGTAAAGAAAATTTTTAATTTGTGTTAATTTTTTTCGGCCAATTTTGAAATTCATACAAGTTCCAATTTAACTCTAAGACTTAGAGATCTTCCAATATTGACATATTTATTTTTAGAGCCGCAGAGCCCTACAGACCATCCATATGCAAGTACAAGGTAGCTCTAAGCTCTGAAAAGTCAGACCAGATAAAAAAACATTCTCAATCAGCATTGCTCCTAATGGCTTTGCTTAACTGGCCTACTAAAGTGTAAAAAAGTTACAACGATTTACAGAATCGTATGAATAAATTTTTTGTATTTTTTCTCTTTTCTAAAACGCATTTCTTGTAAATGCTGATATTGGGCTCGTTCACGTTGTCCGTCCGTCTGAGTCATTGTCTCAAACCATTGAAAATGTCCCCAATCATTGAAAAGTGTCGCCAATGAAGAAAAAAATTTCACAAATCGGTAAAAAAAATTTCACCAATCATTAAAAAAATCTCAAAAATCATTAAAAAATGCGGCCGAAATAGCCGATCACAAAATGGTCGACTTATCCGAAATTTTCCGAATCCAAACATAAAACGATAAAAAAAATTCAAAAAAGATTTCTTTTCGGTCAGTGTTAAATTTTTGTTAAATTCCGCGAAATCTTTATATGGAAATGCACTCGTCTATATCGTTCACGATTACGTTTCATTTTTTTTCGTTTTGCACTTTGAATTTATGCTTTTACGTTACTTTGAAAGTTATCTACGCATGTTTACTTTTAATCAAATATTTTTTAAGTTAATGGTATTTGTTGTTGCCAATGTAAAATTCAAAAGAAAGTTATTTTATTTTGCGTATATTTTTGATAAAATAATGAATATAATTTAGAATCAAAAATTTTTTGAGAATATTTTTTGTTTGTAACGGAATTTCTGAATTTTAATTTGAAATGTAACAAAGAAACTTTATTTTTATGTGTGTTGTGACAACAAAAATTAGAAATCGTATATGGTTACCTTGTCACTTTGCTATTTACAAAAATGAATTTTTCCAAGGATGACATAAAATTTAATTAAACTGTTTTCACAGTCAGTTGTAAAAAACACATTCAATCACACAAAAATGAAATATTTATTCCAGTCAAGGCATTTGAAATGTACATTTAAAGTAGATGTATGTGGGTGGTGACAACAAACATTTTCTCTCACTTCTATCCTGGAAACCTAATTGAAACACATCCAAATAAAATAATAAAATTGGATTGTGCAGTAAAAATATGTAAAAAAAAATTGGATGATTGAAATTCATGTGAATGTCAACCTCAGAACTCTACTTTTCATTTACATGTGACAAAAAACAACTTATGGGTCAAAAGTTTCGAGAAACGATTACAAAATATTTTGTTATTACAATTATTTTCAAATCACTTTACCTTAGTCAATTCTTGCTATTAAATATGTGTAGCACCATTAAGTAGCGTGTATAGACTTTGATATGATTTAATCATCATTACATTGCAAAGACATGTATGATACGAGTACATTAACACAGTCGAAACTTATTTCCCAAACACTTTTGCGTCACACTTATCTACATTTGATAAAGTTCAAAAATAAAACAGTCAATAGCTTGTTCAAGTGAAATTTTTATATCTGAATTGCATTGTGGTAAAATTGATAAAACTTTAAATCAAAGTGTATTATTAGATAGCGTGTAAATGCGTTAGTTGTAGTCAAGTGAATTTCGCGTTAACCAAAATTATTTCATCGCGTTTCCGCTTCAATTAGGTTCATTCGGTTAAATGCTCATTTTTTTAAGTTTAAAAAGTATCGAAAATAATTTAAATGAAGAAAAATTCTATTTCAGTTTTTCCCTCATGAAATATTAGTCACTTAACATGTTTTTCTTTCAAATTCAAGTTCAAGGCCATTTCCCCGTCAAATTGTATTGAGTTTTTTTCTCGTTTTTGTTACATTGTATATGTTTATTATCATCATCTTCTACTTTGTTGTTTTCTTTATTTTTTAGATTCACAAATATTGTGTGTATTTATTAATTTAAGATTTAATTACGAATTTATGTACGCATGACGATGTCTGTATCTCAATGAAAAAATACGTGTGATTCAGAAATGTTCTATTTGATGAATTCGACATCGATTCAATGTGACAAACAGCAACTTTATTACCGTAGTACAACCATTCACAGCTTCAAGTGCATGCAAAGTCCTGGAAAGCCAAAAAAGTTCGGCTTGCCTGCATAAAATGCGCTTTTACAAATCATTAAAGAAAACATTTTACATTTTCATTGTGATTATACGTTACGCACCAGACCAACTTGGCATAACATTCACACTTGTTCACATTTAACTGTGTTATTCTATTTGTATTACTATTTTTTTTTATTTGACAAGGAATTCAATTAGATACCTAAAACCTTCGACTTGTGATAAAATGATTGCTTTGAAAACCTATTTATTTTAACTTTTGTTTTAGAATAAAAATTAAGTAGAAGAATAATTTAAAGATTTAAAATTTTATTGTTTTACCTCGGACACGTTAAATTCATAAGAACAGCAAATGAATCATTGACCTTTTCTTTTCTCGTGTTGAATTGTGTGTATTAATGTGTTTATATGTGCGATATTTCTGCATGGTATTTATATTATATTAAAAATACACGAAATCTTACTGATTCTTTTATATTACTATATCTATTAAGCTATATTTGAAGAGTTGTTTGTATACAAAGTCTATGTTTATGTCTATTTATTATTCAAGTACGTAGAAAAAATATTTTTTGGCTGTATGAATGATGATACATGTTAAACAAAGGTTTATTACTTATAGAAAGAGTATTGACATATCCAAAAAAATATGAATTGATTAAAATAAACTTCGATACTCAATTAAAAAAAAAATTGATGATCGGAGTTTAAAGAAAAATAATTCAAACTATTATAATAATTTGAATGTTTTGAATATAAACTTAATTTTTTTTTTAAATTTGAATTGAATACACTGTAAATTGAAAGTGACCTGTAATGCCATGTGATTCACTTTGTAAACGGGATGCTTTACTTGGAATTTACAGTGGAGTTGGTTACATTTGAACCATTTTTTCTGATTCAAGGTCAGTCCTAGGGTTTTTGTGAAGCTCTAAGAGTTTGGTTCTAACTTACAGTGTATTTGCTTGCTGTTCAATATAAAAAAAATCGATTAATTAATTTTTACAATTTAATGACTTAAAATATCCAAATTTGAGTAGCAGCGATCTAGTGGATGATAGCAAAACAATTTTCAATTTATTTAATATTTTCATGAGCTAGTCATAGATGGCGCGAAACAAAATTTGAATATAAAAAATACGTTAATATAAACATTGACATAAAATTCATAATACAAAAGATATTCCTTGACCTTTAACTTTAAACATTATCAGTTTTTTTTGTCTTTTTTTTATGAAATTTATATGGTCTGATCATATTTTTTTTGCTTTCATTTGAAAGAGGCTTGGTTTTGTTTTTTGGTAATGAAATTTCTCATTTTTTTTTTTTTAAATTTTAATTTTTTAATCTCATGTCATTGGCCATACATACTCTGAAATAAAATTTAGATGTGATGGTAACTCAATCAAAAATAACTGATAATTTTAGAATAAAATTGATGATAATAGACAAATTATTGCAGAATCATCTTTATTTATGTCGTTTTTTTCCTCAAAAAATTCACGTTTGATCAGTCTCAAGTTATTGCCGGTAAAATAAAGATCTTTTTCGTATTTGTGAAATGATAATTCTCAAATTATAAAGTAAACTTGATTACTTTTAATAATTTAAAATAAATTTAATAAGGATGGGTGGACAAAAGCTATCATTGGCTCCTTATGAGTTAGTTTCCGAGGCATTTCATCATTATTTTCGAAATGCAAATCAATTTCAAGCATTGGTAAAAAAAATATAACATATTTTTTTTTTATTATTGTATTAAACTTTTAAGCCATTAAATTCTTAGAATCGGTATTTGAGTGTATTAAAGAGAAATGTGTTAAATTAGATTAAATAAAAGAAAGTCTTGTAAAGTCATTAATCAAGTTAGGAGTGCAAGATATGTGATAACAGAAAAAGATCATTAATCTAAATATCAATTTAATATGTGTTCTCTTTTGTTTGACGAAAGTTAATGTCAATATTATGTATCTTTTGTTGTTAACAATTTTTGTAGAATCACTTTGATAGAAAAACTGATGGCCACGCTTACAATTTTTATATTTCTTGAAATTGAATATGTTAAAATGAAATTTTTAGTTGTAATTTAAGCAACAAAATCGGAAGTACTACCATGTAAATGAAAATCTAGAGAACCATAATCCTTATTGTTTAACCTTCATCGTGTCCAGGGACTTTTTAGTCCTTGAAACTTAAAAAAATAAATTTTTAGCCGTTAAATTTTTCATTTGACACGTGCTTCAATTCTACAAGACACTGTCATCTGAATACGTTTCATACAGAAAATTTAAAGTAACTGACATTTTCGGATTTTCGATCCCCAAAAAACGAACTAAGCTTTGAACTAAGGACAGGATGAAGGTTAAAAGAAAACTTTCATCTGCACAATGATGAAGACTTAATTTTTTTTAAATTATAAACACTGAGAATAAATAAGTGATTTTCTGCCATCTACATTTTCATTAATGAACTATTTCAATTCAGTTAAACAATTTTATCATGTAAAAATTGTTAACAATTTAAAAGCTTTAATAAAATCCCCTCTCCTTTTTTTTATTTTATCCATTCTTCATTCAACACTCACACATGCGTTTTCTGTTTAAATACATACACTACCACCATAAATGGGCGGTCTCATAAACTAGAATTGATTACTTTTCATATTACATTCTATTCGTATCACACTTTGTAAGAAGATTAATATCTAAAAGTTGTTCAGAAATTCAATATGCTTTAATTTGATCATATATACAAGCTCCATTCAATACCTACCATGTGTACAATAAATTTATTATATAGCTAAAATTCTAAATGGCTGTCGTCCTTTTCTAAACAATTGTGCGAGGTGATGTTTGTATATAAATAAAATTGTGATCTGAGCTTTATCGTGATATAATTTCACGTACAGAGAAAACAAGTCTTTCTTATTATATTGAAATTTTATTGTTATTATTTTATGTTTGTAGGCTGAAAATCAAAGAATTAACATAAAAAATATGTATAAATAGGTTCTTTATTAAACGAAAACTATATCAATTACAATTACCTCTAATTTTAATTTTATTCATGAGGTATTTTCATTTTATTATTATTATTATTTTGATGTTTGCCAAAGATATACAATACACGCGCTAGCCCACATTATTTGAAACATAAATGAATGTGTTTATGTTACCGTAAATACTTTAATATTATGATGGAATTTTAATTTTTTTTAGATGAAAATTAAAATAAAATATAAATGGTTAATGATGTATTTTCACTTATAAAGAAAATCGAATTTTGAATAATTTTATTAACATTACATTAATTAAAGATTACTTTTTTTTTCTTTACCACATTTCGAGGAAATCTTTCAAATTTAATTTTTTTTTCAAATTCCTCAAGAAAAAAAAACAATTAATTTTGCTTAACCAAACCGTAAATCAGTGAACACAATGAAGATAAGCATCAAACAAAAATACAATAAAAAAGCGCGCATATAAATTACAATCTAAAACATTTCTACCATTTTTTATTCATTCAGCTGACCAACCAAAAGCAGTGTCATGGCATTATCATAATCTGATTTGAATTTAATTTTGGGCTTAATTTCAGCTAATCGGATGTACATTTTTACACAATTAATTGAATAAATTATTAATAATAATAATAACGAAATTTTACTTTATGAAATAAAATATCTCACTGAATAGAATTAATAATAAAAATAAAATAAAAAGTTGAGCATGAACTTGATGCAAAAGCACATTTTGAATAATTAGAGATTTTTGTTGATGTTTCACTTAAACTCAACGCTAAATTCTTACAAGGTAATGCTTTTCAGTGCATTTTGAAAGAAAAAACGCTCTATTACAGACGGTTTGTCCGCCGTCACTCTTTCTCTGATTGTTATCCATATCTCCGGAATGGTCCATCGAAGCGAGATCGGGTTTTTTTTTCTATAAGTCAAATGACCTCAAGGATTATTTGAAACTTAATATTTTTGAGATTGGGCTCCAAACCCTGAAAACCGTTAAAAACGGTAAATTTTTTTAAAAATTGATATTTTTTTTAATTGGGTAGAGGACCTTATAAGAATGAACTTTAACTTTAGCTGTGAGATTGAGCTCAGAATTCGGGTTTCAGAGCATGAAAATGTCATAAGCTTAAAATCCCAGGTTTTCCCAAAATGTCTAATTTTATTATTTTTTTCAAAATGACAAACTTTTTTCAAAAAATTTCAAAATGGCGGCCTTTTCAAAATAACGGATTTTAAAAAAAAACCCATACGACAGATTTTTCAAAAATTATTAGGTGACTTTCAATTTTTCTTTTTAAAAATGGCGTAGTTTTCGAAATTTTTCCAGCAAATCGATCGTCCTTAAACATTTAAAACAACAGACAAAAAATCAGCATAAAAATGCTTAAATTTTTCTTTGAATCTGCTTAATGTAATTAAATATTATACACACAAAAATTGAATAAAGCCTAATTGTTAGTTTAATCTCTATTTATGGTAATTTTTTTTCACATTTATATAAAATTATGGTTATTTCATGTAACATTGTGAATACAAACACATTCAGTTATTACGAGAATAATTTGGCCGTAATGTATATATGCGAACGCTTCCTGAGGTTTTTTCTCAACAGTGTTGCTCCACATTTCTATTTTTTTTTTAAATTTAAATCTAAACAATTGTATGTATATGATTTTTCAACTGTAGCTCAAAATATGTAACTGAGCCATGATTTTGTATTATTTATGAATCAAGTAGCCATTATAACATCTTAAGTATTAAATGTAAAGCAGCAAAGGTCATTGAAATATGAGAGATTAAAAATCTTTCTTATCGAGCAAACTTTTTTATTGTACAGATAAAATATTTTTTTTATTCAACAATGAGTTGTATGATAGGAATTTCCTAAATTAATCTTAAATTTTATTTCTCTAAATGGTATCACTAATCGACATATTGTCATAAAATATAGACGACTTGTCTGTATTTTATGATTGAGTGATATCGGTTTTTTTTAAATTCTTATTTGTAATTCAATTGATATTCTAAAAAATTTGACATGACTTGGTTTTTATAAATTTCAATATAATTTTCATATTCAGTTCAAAATCAACCCTTAAATGAAAAAGTCAAGCCTTCAGCTGAATTTCATCATAATTCCTTTGTATTTCATCACATTTTAACTGATAATTTATCTTAATGCTTCGCACGCTTTTATTATAAGATTAACATGAGGTGAAACATTTCTTTTTAAATATAATTTAACTGAATAAATTACTATTAAAATAGATATAATTTAATTGCATTACAAATTGTAGTATTCTCTATTTTCTATTAGTTTTATTATCAGGTTTCTCACATTTTATCAGTAAACGTGATTTATATTAAATGCGAATGGACGACCGTTTTTTAGATTAAAATTTAATTTAGTAATTTATTTACTTGTATAATATGTTTTTTTTATTATCAGTTATGAGCTTTAATAAATAATTTTATCTTGCGATGTAACATGAGATAACCTTGTACATATGAAGATAAAATTTGACGCCACTTTCCATACTAAAAGTTATGCAAAATGCAATGTTTTAAGTGTAAATTTGGGGTTGATTTCTGCTAACAATTCAATAAAGTACTGTTTAGATGTCGTTACAGCAAGGTCATTGAAAGTTGTGCAAATAATATCGTTAAAAAATAATTTAGGCTTGTCATTTTCTCCAAGAATGCACTTTTATTCCATTTTGAGGATACTTTTCCCAGTGCTGAATTTGTAATTTTTAATTTATCTTAAATTTGAATTTGCAATCACGGAAACTCAAAAATATTTTACGTTTAATACTATTAGCAAAATACTACAACGAAATCTTTTAATCGTTTGATAACACAAAAAACGAACATAATGTGTATAGATTTCATTTGATGTGTTTGTGTGAAAGATAAATATATCTTATTATAGCAATCACTCTAGATAACACCGTGTTATCAGTAGATTGAGACGAATTTTAGTCGTGATAAGAGTCAGTTTGCCACAATAATATACTTGTTCGTTTTAGACACAACTGTCGTGCTTTAACTATCGAGTAAAGTGATTCACTTTTTTTTTCAAACAAAAAGTGACCAATTAAAACATAAAAATATTCGAAAATTGAAGCCGACCAAACAGAATAAAAATTAATTAAAGTAAATGATGTATCGGTTTCAAACAGCTATTGAAAGTTATGCAAAATTGGCCTCAGAAATTATCATCAACACTAAAACAAACAATTATTGTAGTGTACGTGATGTAAAATAAAATAAATGAAATTGAATTTTTTTTATTTAATTCAAAATTTAAAAAATATACTTGTAATTTATTAAAACACAAAAGCGTCGTTCACAGTTCAATTAACGATATAAATATGAAGTTACTAAAAATATCTCGATATTTTTTTCTCCTAGGAAATGGATTTGATCAAAATCCTGGCAACGCAAGACATAGATATGGGTTTCATTCCACCACTAACCGAGGCAGAACAATCACAAAAGGAAAAGGACGAGAAAGAAAATGCAGAAAAATTAAAAGTGCTTTTGCACATTAATGATGAAAAGGTAAGATTATTAATTTTACATACAGAATTTTAAAAAATTCATCTTTTTCCCTGTTTTGTTTCAAAGAACGAAAAATATACAAAAGATGATGAGCCAGAAGACGACTTGGGAGATATTCAATACACAATTGATCTTGAAACAGGTTAGTACTAGTTTGGTTTTTATCTTAATATGATCTTATCTACAAAAAAATGACATTATCTCAAAGAGCCATTTATACAAATACACCAAATACATGAATTCTCAAATTGTGTGAACAAGCTACTAATATTAATTTCTTTCAAAAAATTTCAATTACAAATTTTTAAATCTGGTTTTGTCATATTTTTTTTAATTTAATTCTTAAAAAAAAAGCTATTCACTGAATAAACTGTTAAAATTTTCGTATAATTTTCCTAGAAAAGCAAAGCTATTTCGCATTCAAGCAAGAGTTCTAGATTTTTCTACAATCCATTTTAATTTTATCAGAAAATAAAGCTCACACGCACCATTTATATATAAAATAAAAATATACATGTATTTATTAAAAGAAACGATATAAGAAAATTAAATTCATGAATAGATGTAATAAATTCAAAGCAATGCTATACTAAAATGCTAGAGCTAGATGAAAAATGAAGAAAACATTACTTGCACATATTATTATTTTATTTTGTACGCATTCATAAATAATTTTTCTCTCTCTCTGCTTTGAAGATTTAAGAAAAAAAAATGTAATACGATTAGATTATATTAATGCTGAGAAACAAACGGACCATTTATTGTTTTCAAGGTTTTGTTAGAATTAGGCTTGACAGGAATTCAAATACAAAATGTGAATTTTCATATAAAAATTTTGAGAATTTTAACTAATTATTCAATTAAAAATATGGGGAAATGTTATTTGTATCACAAAATTTTAATATTTCAAATACATTTAAATGTGCTTAGCAGGAGACTATCATCAAATCAAGCTGTCTTCAGGATATCAACTTTATATAAATTTACAAGAAAATAATTTAACATTCATTTACAATACTGCTGTCTAGAAAGATAATTAAAATTTTTATATAAGAACCAATCATAGACTCTACATGTGTTCGGTATCCAATTTTATTTTAACTTATTTTTTATTATATTTGATATTAATCTTTTTAATCATATTTATAAATAAAAATCCAATAAATATGATATTTTACATGTATTTTCAAACATAACATGTTTTCATCATACAGGGTGATTTTTATTTAAAGCACTTTATTGTACCCGTAAATCGCGCCTGTCTTTTCTTCTTTGGTTGTTTTTCACTTATATGTCCTTTTTGACGCCTGATTGATCTTTCTTGCACTTCATTTTACCCTTTTAAAATTATTATTGTGATTAAGATTTGGTTTTCCCAAAATATCAAATTCCATTTCAAAACAATTAACAATAGTAGACTTTGACTGAAAATATTGACAAAATGGATTTTAAATTTAATTTAATTTAATTTAAAAAAAAATGATGGGGAAATATACCTCTTAATTAGAGCGTTTTAAAAAAATCCAAATTGAAGGTTTTTTGATTTAAGATGAGGGAGTGGCATCGTTTTTTCGTCAAAATCCTGCTTTTAAAATGAGCTCATGGACGTGGAGCACTGAAAGTCCCTTCTTTCTAAATATACGTAAATTCTTCTTTGGCCATTGCCTGTGAATAGCTCAATTTTGTAATTGAAAGTTTTTTAAGTGCAAAACACACAAATTTTCTCACAAAACACGCAATAAACACATGAAGGTTTTAAGATATAAAAAAACTTTCTTCTGCAAAAATGAAGCTCTTTTTATACATTATCTCTATATTATACTCTAGTCATACACTATTTTGATGTACTTCATACAGGAAAATCATGAAAATCGAATAAAAGACAGTATAAAAACCTGTATTTCGTTAAACCAACTCTAAGGAAACTCTAAATATTATTTTAGTTAAATTTTTAACTTAACTGACCTTCGTCTCTATATTTCATTAAACATTTGATTAATTTCACTAAATTCCTTCTAGAAATAATTGAACATTTTCGCGTAAACGGATTCTAAGAACTGGTCAGTTTCAATCATGTATTGATTTTTTCATTCTTTTATGATACTATTTCAGTTTGCATGTTAAAATGAATCAATTGATCAAGTATTTAAATTGATTTGCATGATTTTAACGAAAAATTAGACAACTTATAATTTAAATGCCACTCTTCGATGAATAATTAACAAGATTTCCAATAATTGAATTGATATGATTTCATTTGTAAATTATATGTCTAATTTCTTAAATGGGGAAAAACTGAAAATTATATTGTTTATTTAGAACTGAGGTAAGTCAATTTTTTGAATGTTTAATAAGCATTAGTTTAACTTCATTTGACCAATTAAATAAATATATGAAGGGGATGGTTAAATTTGTGGTATTCATTAAGTAAATATAGTTATTATACTTGCATTTAGATGGAATTCAATAATAAATGTGAACAGTAAGTAATATGAAATTGACAATTTCTGTGTCTTTAATATAAATATTTAAAATAAATTTTATTCGTTTTTCAATTTAAAATAATTGTGGTTAAATTTTTATTTGTTCAGGAAAAAATTTTAACAATAATTTTTCATGGAAAACATATCGTGATCAGAGCGCGTGCTCCGTTAAGAAAAAGTAGAAGAAATACAAATCATCATCAATCAATGACAAATCTCATAAAAAGTGACTCAAATACATGGCAAACATGTGCCCACCCATACATGAATTTAATATTTGAGTCTTATTAAGAAAAAATAACAAGATAAGAAATTGTGTTCACTTTTTTTTTGTTTTCCTATTTCCATGATTACTTTCAAGTAAAATATCATTTATTTTTGTGTGTCAACTAAAAAGCAATTTTTATCATCTTTTTATGGAGTTTAATGTTTCAATCATGTGAAAATGGCAAATCTTTGACATTATGCGCGGGAATACCATATTAAATGTAAAAAAAACCACATCATAAAATTATGACACAGCTTTTTTAATGTTTCCTATAATTCACATATATTATCTTTTTATAGTTCATGTGTCTTCTCTGCACGAATGTGTATAGAAATTTAAGAATCATGACTCGTCATCATTGTTTTTCCAAAGTGTCAGTTGTTTGCTGATCTGATCTATATTAAAACTTTACTTTCTGTTATACTAAAATAACAAATTATTGTAATTTTGATTATATTATTAATGGTAATAATTTTTTTTTTAAAAAAAGGTACAAAATTCAGTCAAGTGGTGCTTGAAAAATGATCTTTTGTTAAATTTAGGACATTTAATTAATGTTACGAACTTCCTTTATCGTTTGCTTCATGGTTGAACCATATAATTATTTAACTTTTTTACTTCAATTCAATGCGAAAAAGAAGCCATCTTTTATTTTTTTTTAAGATGATCTCCTTTGAAACGAGCATGCATGCAGGGGATTTATTTATGTGTTAATCTTTTTATTCCCTCTTATTTTTTGTTCATTTATTTATTCATCCACTAAAGCTCTTCTATATTCTGACATACACAAAAAAATAAAATGAAAAGTTATACAGAATGTCTGATGCGTCTTTTTATCAAAATGATTTCAAATTACAAAAGAATTCAAGTTTAACGATTATTATTTCTTAATTTTTCTTTTTTAAAAGAACAACGAATGTCAGTACAAACGTCTGCTATCTTATTTCACGTTCTAGTGATGATGTCGGCATTGACTGACCAAACAATCGTTGATTTTGAAGTTAAATCAAGAAAAGGAGAAAAAACTTTTGTAATGAAATTCAATTTCAAAGTGCATTTTGATGAAAGCCATAAAAATTACATAAACATCTTGTTTTGTGAGAAAAAAAGTCATTCGATGGCTAAAAAAGCCATCATATTAAAGAAATACATTTGACAGACATATTTTGAAGTGGTTTTCGTCATTTTAGCGCTCTTAATATCTGAAATATCGACTTGGTTAGTTCAGCAAAGTTGTAGCCTAAAATATTCTCTACAACTTTGCTTCAGGTCACTTTTACATAAAACTTACGAAAAGATGATTTTTTTACTCAAAAACGTAAAAATTGGTTCTAAATTTCAAACTTTTGTCGTAGCAAATTGCATTTACAGTGTTCCAAGATTTTCAAGTATGACCAACAAAAAAGTAGTTCCAATAGAGCATTTTCCATTTAAAATTACAAAAAAATCTTCAGACAACAAGCAAATATACAGTTCGAATTATTTATAATTTTCATGCATCATATCGATAATTTGTTTTTTTTTCATTCGAGTATTCATCGGTGTTGTTGTCTCAAGTGGTAAATTATAAGGCGTTGTTGCATTTCCTTCTATGTAAGGATTGTAAGGATACTGATATTAACTAACAATTATGAAAAAAAGTTTAGAACAGAAAATTTCGTAAATTTAAAATTTTGAAAGATTTTTAAACTGTATCAAGGACGAACAACATCCCAAACCGAAATTTTCAGTCCTTAAGATTTGATTGAAACTACAAAAAAATATGAGTTCGTTCTAAAACAATACGTATTTGAAAAGAATAACCAGCACCTTTACATCTATCTAACATACAGCTTGATACATAATTTAAACAAAATAAGAAATATCTGATCAAATCAGGCAAATAAGACGAAAAACTGAAAATGCTGCATCATGATTTATTTTGAAAGAAGAAAAAAAATAATCATAGAGATTATTCGAATATATGTTACCAACTCATATATCTTTTACTTGTTATAAAAATTTGATACTATTTGTGTTCCTTTATATTATTTTTTTTTTAATTTGATTTCAGTTCAATATATGAGTTTTTTTTTGTAATTTTGATTTTGATACACGCGGGATAAGCGATTGTTGTGATTACTTTTTTCATTGTGATTAGTTTTTTTAACATAGACAAATATGTTTAGACTTAGTTTTTTATTTTTATTTGAATTTAATCAGAAATTCAAATACATTAAAAGTAAAATGATTATTTGTACGATATATCATTTTGACTTTGATTCCTAATACGGACCCAACCCAGGGGGCTCAAAAATACTTGTGTGGGCATTGTTTTAATAATACCAATTGTATTGCTCTGGTATTTAAAAAATGTTTTTTTTTTTTAATTTTTGATGGATTTGGCCACACGTTTTACAGATTTTAACATAAGAGATATGAGTTTTGATCAAATATTTAAATGAAAAACAATCGAACAAGCAATTAATGAATGTTTAATATTGTAAATAAAAGGCCTCGAGGAAAATTTTTGTGATATTTCCTTTAATAAAGCGTATGTGAAAGTCTGTGCAAACGTTTAACTGTAAAATTAATTATGATTAAGTTTATCAGATAATAAAATACAATTATAAATGTTAATATAATACAAATTGCTGTAAATTGTGTGTGAAATGTGATAAAATTCATTGTTAATACATGGATTTAATGCAACGCTTCTCACACTTTGCTTTCACAAGCTGAATTATTTTTTTAAATGAACAATAGTGTTTAGAAATAATTAAAACTATTTCATGAATACAAAATAGAAAAGTATTTAACTAAAAAAAATAATTGTTTTCATAATTGAATTTTGCAGATTTCGCTTAAACCCAAATTTAATCCAAAAAATTAAAAAATTTTAACCATTTAGAAAAGTGCATTTCGATGGGACTTAAATTAAATTGAAATTTTTTTCCAAAAATCCACCATTTTGGATTTTTTGAAGTCTGCCTTTTTGAATTTTTGAAAAAAGCCATATAAAATAATCTGCCCTTTCTAAAAAATTGGCCATTTTGGGAAAATCTTGGATTTTAAGCTTTTGACCGTTTTCAGGCTCAGGATGTGGAGTCCAATTCCACAGCTAATGAGTTAAAGTTTATTCTAATAAACTCCTTTATTTAACAAAAAAACCCGGCAATTTTTAAAAATTTTTAACAGTTTTAAGGCTTTGGAGGCTTTCAAAACGAATATCAAAAATCTTATGGTTTTGTGGACTATCGTCAATCATAATCAGTTACTTTTATAAGACCGCAAATGAAACGTTTTACATATTAAAATCAGTTAAATAAAAAAAAAAAATATAACGCTAAAAATAAAATGAATAACGGTGATATGCATTTAATTTGCAATAAAAACTGTAGCAGATTATAATAAAAGTTGCAAAGTAAATCATAAGCAAAAAAAAAAATCAAATGCACACAATAATTACTTTAATTTCCAGTAATTTTGCATGGCCTCATTCAAATGCATTAAAAAAAAAAATTATTCATATTTTTTATTATCTACATTCAATTTGATAAAATTATTTCCGATCCAATGACAATAACACATATAAT